>PVHY01018965.1:0-28261 GCA_004024945.1 Uropsilus gracilis | reverse complement strand
GGGGGGGGGGGAGCGACCTCTGCCGCGCGAAGCCCCCTTCTGCGGGGCGAAGGCCAGGGCCTTTGGGGCTCGCAGCCTCGGCCGAGAGCCTCGTGAGCATGGACCCGGCCGCTCCTCGCGCGGCCCTTCTCAGCCGGGCTGTCCCTGCTCCAGGCGGTTCCAGCTGAACGGCAGACGCTGACCCTGACGGGGACCCCGCGCCTGGCCCTCTCGTCCGCGCCCCGGGCAAGCTGGCATCGGCCCTTAGGAGTCCCGTGAATGGTGGCGCGGTGCCCCAGGGCCTGCGCCCTCCTGAGTTTCCTTCTGTCCCTCTTGGGAAGCGCTTTCCCCGCCGGTGGTGGCCGGCTGCTCCCTGGGCATCTGGGCCGCTCCCTGGATGTGCTCCCTGGGCATCTGCCGACCGGCCCTGTGGCCTCGGGCTTCGCCTGAAGGCGGCCGGCGAGCCGTGTCCACCTCGGCCAGCCTGGCCTCCTCAGGCCGGACCCCAGGGCATTCCTCCAGGCTCGCACACGTTGTTGCGGGCAGCCTGCAGCCCCTGGGAGCGTCCATCCTCTCTGGCGCGCAGCGGCCGCCTGAGCCCGCCTTTCAGAGACCCCGCCCGCCCGCCTGCCCGCCCAACCTCCTCTTCCGCTCACCCCCAGTGAACTGGTGGGAATCCTCACCACGGCGCAGGTCCCCTTCTGCCAGTAAGTGTGGCCCAGCCACGAGCATGACGTTCCTGGGGGGGGCAGCTCTAGTGTAGGGGCGAAGGCGTTCAGTCTGTTGTCATCAACCCCCTGCTCTTTGGAGCCACATAGATTCAGGTTTTTCATATGTTCCCCTTATTGGACTGAAAACCTTCCCTTCTGGTCCCAGTTTTCTGAGGGGTTTCTTGAAAGGAGGTGTGCGTTCTGGTCAAGTAATTTCCCTGCAGCTGTTGAGATGCTCCTATGCGTTTTCTCATTAATACAGTAAAGTAGCCGGGCACGGTGGCGTGCGCCTGTAAGCTTCAGCCTAGGAAGCGGCCGGGGCTAGGGATCGCGGTTCGAGTCCCGCCTGGGGCCCGTAGCGAGACCTAGTTCCAAAAAATAGCTGGGTGTGGTGGTGCGCACCTGTCATCCCAGCTACCTGGGAGGCTGAGGGTGGGGATGGCTTGAGTCTTTGGTACCCCGGGCAACGAGAGCCTGCGGTTCCACGGGCAAAAATAGCGAGACCTGGTCTCAAAAAAAAGAAAAAAATACAGTAAAGTGCATCAGTGGAGTTTTAAATGTTCGGCCAACCTTGGATTCCTAGCCCCAGCCCACTTTGTCATGATGTCGTTTTTTGTACCTTGTGTTTGCTTTGGTAAACATCGGTTAGAAGTTTTCAGTCTCCTTGCATGAGAAATAAATAGTGGCTTGTTCTCTCTTCCTGTACTGACTTTGTCCTTTTTGTTGTTGTTGTTCTATAGATTCCAAGAAATAAATGACATATTTCACATCAACAGAATGCTGTTTACATATGAATAAAATTAAGTTCATAATAAAATGTACTAAAATGAGATAAAAAGTAAAAGTTTAGTACAATTAAATTAATAGTCAAGTTTAGGGTCTCCATGAATGCATCTATTCCCAAGCTGCTGTCTCTCCATCTCCGCAGCAGCATAACAAGCAAAGCCATGAAATCACCTTACGCTTGAAAAGATGCTTGATTTGCATCAGGTCCAGTCCATTTGTTTGAGTGACCAGAGGAATCGCTTATTCATTTGACAAACACCCGCCTGCAGTAGATTACTTAATACTTTGCTCTCTGTGTCATTTCACAAAATAGACAGCATCTTGTATGTTGTCGCATATAATGCTCATAGAATGTCACGATATGTGGGTTTTTTTTTTTTATTTTACACATGAGAAGAACGAAGCCTGATGTCTTTGGTCCTGTCATCTGTAGAGTCAGAATCACTTGTCATCTGTAGAGTTAGATCAGGCCGAGGCTGCTCTGACTGACAGACTGTATTTCGCTCTTTTATGTCGTCAAGGTCTTTGGTGGTTGGATGACAGGGCTGGAAATCGTGTAGAAAGGCCGGATGGTTCACCAGACCCTGGCCTGTTTCGTGTGGCATTTTATATTGCTTAATTACTTTGCAGAACTTGAACTTGCTCTTTGACACCTGGCTCCAGGCAGGCTTACGTCTTTATCGAGGGCTCATCGACAGTTGATGCATGTCTACAAAGATCACAGCTCTGAGCTCCGAGGCTCCCCTTCTGGGTCACTCGGCAGAAGGCGGCCAGGTCACTGGACTGGTCACCGCCCTCCCAGGACCCCTCTTTCCCATAGCCACGCAGGCAGGACCTAGCTGGGCTGCAGATAACGGCGTCTGCCGCCCAACGTGAGCCGTCGAACGGATGTTTATTGCATCCCGTTGTCAAGAGGTGACACTTATTATGACTCAGTTCTATGACTGTTCAGATATTCTGCGTCAAGGAGGAGAGAAGCGGTTCCAGCAGTTCTTCATCAGTGGCCCGCAGTGCCCTGGAGGGGCTGGGCCAGCCATCGTCCCACTCAGCTCACGTCAGAGGCTCGCGTGTCCCCTCCTTCCTTGGCCCTGGTGTCTGAAGACAAGGGTCTCTCCCTGCATCCCCAACAGTAGCAAGGAGAGTGTGTTCCGCCATCTTGTCCTCTTTGAACCCGAGGAAGAAAACTGTATCCGGAGCATCGTGCTCTGACAGCCTGTCCAGGTGACTGGGGAGCAGCGGATCAGCCCCCCTGGGAAGCTAGCCGGGTGGGGGGCATCGGGGCAACTGCGAACCAGGAGGACGTGAGGGCCAGATCGGGGTCTGTTAGAAATGAACAGGGCTAGAGACGTGGCTGGTAAGAACCCAGCGAACAGTCTCTGACAAGACACGGAAGCCTCATTCCCCTCAACTTCTAAGTGGCCCCGCAGCTAACATCACCGAGTGTATGAATAACTCCAGCGGCAGCTTTGTGGACCTTGCCTCTTCGCAGTTTATGGTCATGATCGTTTTCCTACTTCCCTGCTTTTGACTTTGATCGCTGGCGCCGTCTTCCAAGATGACACTCAACTCAAGCTATCCTTTCACATCCCGTGAGTAATGCAACTGTAGGCACTGATGGCCGACGCCTACGTTTCCCCATCTCTGATTCTGCAGTTTAATGCAAGGTCACCCTGACTTTGTCCATAGATGCTCTCGCTCTTTCTTTCTTTTCGTACTTGAGGCAATATACACTTAACTAGATGCGCTCTAATACCATTTTGGAATACTTCATTAAAAATGTTAAAATGCAGCCTTCGCTCCTTAATGTGATTTGGTTTTTAGGAATTTTCCAAATGACTGTTCAAAGTCTGTATTTCAGGATACACTTATACTGAATGTCACGGGACATGGAGGGATGGGCAAACAAATACTAGAGATCAGGATCCGTCATGGCCAATTTGTGGTTCATGCTGTTTAAAATCAAACACTACTTACGTGTTATTGAAAACTATTACAGTGAAAATAATAGCAAACTTATATTGTTGGGCGGGAGCATGAAGATTAAGAACCAGAAGACCGTTCTGTTACTGCATTCTGTAACTAGATCTTTTGGAGATACCTTAACATCTTTATTAATTACATGTAATGAGCAAGCGAAAAGAATGCATTGCTGTTCGTTCTGGGCAGTATTGATGAAGGAACGAGAACAAATGCTGCATAAAGCAGCTGTGTTTCTCCTACATTGAACTCCAGAAATGCTAGTCCCCTGCTATTGAAAAAATCAGTGTAATTGTGTTGTTGAAGTTAAAATAAGGAACTACGACCAGCAGAAGTGTAAGCTACGCTATCTGAAACATGAACAGCAGTTTCTCCTACTTTTCCTGTTGTACTGTGTGGAAATGTTGCCGATGTTGAGAAGGACAGTAGAGATGCCTGTCTCTTATCCTCCCCAACGAGACAGTATCCATCTCCGGCAAGTCGTATCATAAAGAAAACACCAACTACAAAATCAGGTGTAACGGGGACCACTTTTGACTCGGTGCCACATCATCTCTGGAACCGCAGACGTCTCCATTCATGAGCCGGACTCATGTCCCGTGCAGACTGACTTCACCTATCCATGAGTGTGACTTCAGAAAGCACAAACTACTAATTCATTGAAAATGAGCATGTCCAGACTTAGAGTCGTCTCTCTCCCACAGCACCCGTTATTGCGGAAATAGAATGTAGACAGCGGAGCTAAGTTGATATTCTAAATTTTTAATTGATTTGTTGTATATTGTTGTCGTCCCTGTATTACTCCTGCCACTGTCTCACCCCTGATGCATCACCAGTTTCCCGCATGCTGTTTGTTCCCTCCTGTTTCACTCCCATCCTTCTCTCCCCTTTGCTAGATGTTTCTTTTCTTTCACGCACCTGTTAGCTTGTACTGTCTCTTGTCCTTTTGACTGATTTGTCTACATTCCGCACTGAAACGAGACTCTGCAGTGTTTATCTTTTTCCTTCTGACTAATTTCAGCCAGCGTCATCCCTTCCAACTCCATCCATGTTGCTGCAAATGGCATGAGTTTATCATTTTTGATGACCAAATAATGTTCCATCGTGTAACTATACTACAGCTTTTCCATCCATTCATCTGTTTAGGGGAATTGGGGTTCTTTCCATTAACTGGCTATTGTAAATAGTGCTGCAATAAACATAGGAGTACAGGTTTCCATTCGAGTTACTGGTTTTGTGTTCCTTGGGTAGATTCTCGGAAGTAGGATTCTGGGGAGAATGATAGTTCCATTTTCAGTAGTTTGAGGGTCTTCCACACAACTTTCCACAGTGGCTGGACCAGCTTGCATCCCAGCAGAAGCGTAAGAGTGTCCCTTTTTCAGAATAAAAAAGAAGAGATCTTCTTCACTGTCTGTGGTCACTCCCACACTCTGTCACTCAGAGGTCACTCTGTGCACCTCTTCAGCATCTAGTCCCCTGTTTTCTCTCATGATCACTCCAGTATGTCATCTCAAAGGAATCATTAGTATGTAACCCTTGGAGGCAGGCTGCTCTCAGCCTTTAAGAATCCCTCTAAATTGTTGCGTGTGCCATTCATCGTTTTACCTAAAATTTCTGAGTAGCATTTCATTTTAGGGGTGTGCCAGCTCACTTCTCCTTCCCCTTCTGTGATATATTTGTGTTGTTTCTACTTTTGGCTGTTTACAAATGTAGACTTTCGTGTACAGGTTTTGGTAGACAGATAAGTTGTCTTACGGATCCATTTCTGTAGAGTCGGTACCTGGGAGTGGGATTGCGGAGTCATACACTAACTGTACGTCTGTAAGACTTTCGTGTTCTCTTTGCAGAAGACCCAGGCTGCGGCACAAGTGCCAGCAATGAGTGAGAGAGCCAGCTCCATGTCTTTGTCCACACCTGGTACTGTGAGTATTTTTCTGTTTGGGTGACTTTATGAGATCTGTACCCATCTCCCATTCTGGTTTTGGTTCGCATTTCTCTAAAGGTTGGTAATACTGAACATTTTTAAATGCCTGTTTTTGTCTTCCATATCCTCTTGGTGCAGTTTTTAGCAGAATTTTCAACAACTGGGTGGTTTGTTTTCTACTGTGTTTTGACGTTTCTTGATGTATTTTGCCCATGACTAAGGATGTGGCTTGTGAATCGCTTCCCTCAATTTGTCATTTCATTTCCTCAAAGTCTCTTCTATAGCATTTTCATTTTAATGAAGTAAGATTCATTGAATTGTTCTCCTTCGATTATGTTACTTGTTTCGCTAGATCTAAGAAATCTTCGTCTAGCCCAAAGTTACGAAAAGTTTCTTCCAAGCGTTTAGCGTTTATAGTTTTAAGCTAGATATTCATGTAAAGTTATGGTTAATTCTGTGTTAATTGTTCTATAAGATGAGACACTTCAGTCCAACTTCACTTTGCTGCGTTTGGATGTTAAATTGTTCCAACGTCATTTGTTGAAGACTTTCCTTTCTCTCTTGAATCTTTGTGAAAAAGCAATGGGTTCTATTTGTCTGGGTCTCATTTTGAACTCTAGCTTGTTTCATTGATTTTGATATCGCTTTCCTTACCAGTTCTGCATGACGCTATTGTGGTTTTTCGTCATTCTGAAAATTGGGTTGTATGATTCGTTTAACTGTATTTTTAATTTTTCTCAAAATCGTTTTGGTTATTCTAGGTCCTTTACCTTTCTTGCATACATTTTATAATCACTTTAGCTACATGTGCACTGTCCTTCCTGGGATCTTGTTTGGAATTACCCTTAATCTATGTGTTAATATTGGAAGACTGTTATCTTTATACTTTGGACTAGTCCATTATCCTTGTCTCGGTTTAGGTCTCCTTGGATGGGCTTTATCCATTGTCAAGTTTACGGAAGACAGACCCAGTGCATAGTTTAAGATTATACTTAAATATTTCTTACTACAGTGATTTTAAAATATTTGGGTTTCTAGTTGCTTGCTGCTCTATCGAAGAAATGGGATTGGCCTTTATGTGTTGGTGCTGTGTCTTATGGTAATTCTAAACTTAACACAAAGTTCAAATGATTTTTCGTTGATTCCATTAAACTTTCTAAGTGGACAGGTCCTTTGTGAATAGGGGAAACGTTATTTTTTATTTCTTCTCTTTTTTTTGAAAGAAGTTCCTGTTTTATCAGCTTATTCTTAGCCTCCTCCTTTGCTGTCTGCTGCAGTTCTGTTGTCAGTTTTTTAGCTTGAAATTTTCTCATCCTTTTGTTTGTTTTCGAATAGGGGGTGTTTTATTTCTAGCTTTTACCAATCTGTGTTCCCTTCTCCCCTTCTTTTCCTGCCCTTTCTCCCCTCCCTGTTTCCCCTCTCCTTGGCATTGGTCAGGCCAAGCTCCCCAGAGCGATGCTGGAAGGTGTGATGTGAGCAGCTGTTCTTGCCAGGTTTCACATTTTAAGGGACAGTATTTTCTTTCCCCATCAGTGTGGTGTTAGCTCTAGGAGTTTTGTGTTAAGTGAGCTTTGTCAGGTGTATAAGGTTCCTGTCTATTTCTCGTTTTCTGGTCATGTCGTGAGTGGCTGCTGAATTTTGTGACATGATTTTCCTCCATCGGCTGACATAATTGTGACTTTTTTTTTCTTCTTTAGAGCTAAAAGATGGTGAATGCGTTGACCAGTTTTCAAATACTGTGTCATTTGCTCTTCTTTGGTAGACCGCCCTGCATCATGGTCTAGTCTTACTCTTCTGTATTGCTGGATTTGATAAGCTAATACTTTATGTAGAATTTTGGTCTAGGGTTTGCTTTCCTGGCACTTTGGTTTCTTCCTTTGTGGGCTCCTTGGTGTCAGGATAATGCTGGTTTAATATAATGAACTGTACTCAGGAGTGTTCTCTTCTGCATTTTGAGGAAAACAGCAGTATTGCTCATGTGTATATCTTGGTGTAGATGTTTCTTTTTCTTTGCATTTCAATCTATGAACTCAGTTTCCTTAATCATTGTAAGACCTTACAAGTGGATGAGGTTTGGTAGTTTATGGCTCTGAGAAATAGCTTCGTTTCACTTAAACTGTGAAATTTATGTGTGTAGTTAATAATACTCCCTTGTTATCCTTTAACACCAATGGAATCTGTGGTGATTTCCCTACTTTCATTCCTAATATTGGGTATCTTAGTCCTTTCTTCATCTCAACATTGTGGAAGGTTTATTACTTTAATGGAAATCTTAAGGAACTACATTCTGGGTTCATTGATTTTCTGTATTGCTTTTCGGTTTTCACTTTCGTTTCTCTTTATTATTTCCTTCCTTTTCCTTACTTTGGATTTTTTTTTTTAATCTTCTTGGATTCTTTTCCATTTTCTTATGAGTGAGGTTATATTAGTCTACAACACTGTAAAGGTTTCAGGTATATAATTTCTCAGTAATTGCATCTATCACACCATATCCCACCCATCGCCACTCACTACCTTCCCACCTACCTTTCTCTCTGGTCAACACTATACTGCTCAGAGTCTAGAGATGTGTTTTTGTTTCTTTGCTTTGTTTCTTCAGATCCCACAACCTAGTGAAATCATACAGTACTTGTCTTTCTCCTTCTGATTTAGTCAGTATTTAATATTGAATCTCTCTCTCTCTCCCTCTCTCTCTATCTATCTAGCTGTCCGTCTGTCTGTCTACCTACCTACCTATCTATCTGGATATCTATATAGTATTTATCTATACACACACAGAAAATCCCACTATAAAATGTTAATGATTCCCATTTTTAACTGTCATACATATCATAAAGAAATCACAAATTTAAGAATAACCTATACTGGGCCAAAAGACAGACTTTTTTAAACTTAAAAAAATTATCTCCACTTATTTGAAAGGAAACATGATTTTCTGTGTTCATTGTAGCATTATTTACAATAGACAAACTGTGGAAACTTGCAGATAAGTAAATCAGGAAGATGTTGCATGTACAATCAGCAGAGTACTACCCAGCTATCAAAAAGATAAACCCTTGCTATTTATGACAACATGGAAGGAACTGGAGAGATAATTCAAAGTGAACCAAGAAAGAGAAAATCAAACACGGATGAACTCACTTAAGTACAATAAGGAGGGAAAAACAAAACAAAGGTTCAGCTAAAACCAGTTATTAACGAAGCCAAACAATCTCATGGAACTCTAGTATCCATAAAGTAGTAGAACTGCTAGTATCCATCTTAGAGGATATAGAAATAAAAATGGGAAATCTGCCTCTAATTCTGTGATATCTTAAATTTTTATTTTATTTCCCTCCAATATGCTTTTCAAAGTGCATTTCAATATGCATTTACTTTTCAAAGTCCTTAGATAGCTGCTGCATAATTCCACTATTATTTCACTGTTTCATTCAACCAGTGAACAAAGACATGTGTGAATTCCTAGTGGAATTATCCTTAGCAAAACAATCCAACTGAACGAACCACTCATTAATGGTATGATCATTTGATGGACTATTACTTAGCGAGGAAAATGGACAAGCTTCTGATTTACGCAACTGTATGATTTAACCTGAAAAACTTATACCTAAAAGAAGTTCTACCAAAAGAGACTTGATTCCATTTCAATCAAATTCTGTGATAGTCAAAACTTACCTGTGTTGGAAATAATATTCATTATAGTGTTTGTATATGTGAGTTAGGTAATGGTAATGTTTTGTATTTTGATCATTGTGTTATAGAAATGTACACATCCATCAAAACTTAAAGAAGGGATATTTCAAGTTTATACAATTTATTGCACAAAAATTGTATCCAAATATTGAATGCTAGTTAATAAAATGAATGCTTAAAGATTTAGGGAGAAAGGAGAAGGGTACTGATGTCAATAGTTGACTGACTCAAAAATGAGGTGTTTGATAGATAGATGGACAGAGAGAGCTAGATGATTGGATAGTTAGAGTGTATCTTCTCCAGCAAATATACTAAAGTGTTAGTAGTTGAATGCATACATTGACTATATGAGTGTTTACTATGAATTTATTTCAACTTTGGAGTTTACCTGATTGTTTTTATAATAAAGTTTTGGAAAAAGCATTTAGGTTTTTCAGGTTAATGCATGTGACTATGCATGCTGTACTCTTGACTGAAAAATTAAGTTCTGTTGTAACGTTCATAGTTGATCCTACTTTCATAAAGAGATGGACATAGACATGTTGTCAATGTTTCAGTAAACACAGAGGAGAGAAACGCAGTGGGTTCCATGCTGTGCACTCAGATTCTCAAGCAGCAAGGGGGGCGCAAGAGTGGGGATGGTGATAACATTTTCTCTTTACTCAACTCTGCGTTGTTTGAGGTTTTAGCATGAGAATGTATTACTTTAGTAACTTTTCAAAACTCTATATTTTAAAAGTAAAAAAAAAAATTTTAATAAAAACATGTGAGTAGGCACTTGAATTTTCACCTACATATACACAAACACACTAAATACTACACAGCTCTCAAGCCTGAAATCTCACTGTGTTCCTGACAACACTTTATGGTGTCTAAGGGAAAACTGGCCGACCTGGAGAGAAAGCATCAGCAGAAACAACCTAGTCTACTGAGCTGGTTATTTAGCATCGCTAAAAGACAGGATTGTCTCTGATATCCTCCATCTGTTTTTCAATGCCGGTTGGAACTATTGGTTCTCAAAAATGAATCAAAGAGAGAAACGAAAGCAAACACCTCTAAGTATCAGCTAAAACATTAACATACAAATAGAATCGCAAAAAGTCTGAAGTTATTATAGCAGTAAAGGAAGATGAAGAGCTTTTTGCCCAAAGAATAACAACAATGTGACATGCGTATATATAATTACATATTTTTATACTGAATTATCATGCTTATGCATGTTAGCCTTTCTTCCTTTCACATTGTCCTCTCTCTTGAGACATCCACTTAAAATCTAATTATACTTGATCATAATCAGTCCTGGCACAATGTTCCGCATATGTTTTGAGTTTCCTTCCCCTCTTTCACTCCGTAAATGAGGGGTTGAACTTTGATTTCCTCGCTTCCTTTGACCTTGTCAGGAGGTCTCATCCTTGAGCAAAGCCCATTTCTCCACCTACGGTTTCAATTCCATGCCCTGCCCAGACCACCAGGGGTCTTACTCCCTCTGTCTTTACGTTCAGTTTCCAGCCTCTCCCAGCCACAGGCGCCCGTTTCGCTCCCAGAACACATTTACATGCTGCAGTTTTCTTAAGACAGCTCAGATCAACCCTCCCTGGCTTTGTGGTTTCTACTGTTCCTCCCCTTTTGGGTTACAATTCTGGGATCTGTTTTTCCCTTCCTTTCTGCCAGTATGAAAGTTACATGCCTGCTATGTGTGAAATCGGATGGGAAAACAGACAAAACGGGTTACTTACCCAAATTTGCAGAGGGTAGCAACGGGCCCTTTAAAGCCAGCCACACACCAGGTTCTTCCCAGCCCGTGCGTACAGTAGCAAGACCACATCCACCTTAAGAGGGAGGCAGAAACACATTTACTTAATAAAAGGCAAATGAGACAAGAGTCACCGAGGGGGACAAGGACCCCCTTTGACAATCTTACCACACAGTCCAGTCTCTAGTCCAGAGCACACATGGCTTTAGCTTTAGCCATGTGCATTCACAAAATGGTGACTGCCCCACCTTGAGCCGGATGAAGGAGTTAAGATGGCGCCGCCTCATCTTCTTCAGAAGACACAGCTCCACTCCCTCCAGGCCAGAAGAAGCCAAGATGGCATCGTCGATCCTTCTCTGAAAGCAGGAGGTTCAAATCCAACGAGGAAGACCAGGATGGCGTCGTCAGTTCTTCCCCAAAAGGCTTCTTCCAGCTTCTTTCAGCTCCAGCTCCACAGCAGCCGGGCACCAGCAAGACTCACTCGATACAGCAACGCAGCGAGCGCTTCAGACGTCTCACGTTGAAAACGGCAACACAGCCAGCTCTCCTCAGGTCTCCGGAAGACGTCCAAGCTTTGCAGTTTCAAAACTAAACCAAGTTCTCAAGCACCGCGTTTCCAAGACAGCTCGCACAGGGCACACGTGTCTCCAACATGCTTCCCTCCCCACCGGCCCGGGCTGGGCATGGACGCCCACAGCTTGGCTTCTTCCCTGCCTGCTGCCCCGCATGGCAGCGGCAGCTCCGCGGCCTCCAGCCTCCTGCTGCTCCTCTCTGCTCCTTCCTTCTCCATTCTGCTCTCTGTCCTCTTCTTTCTCTTCTCCACTCTTCTCTTCCGTCTCTTTCCATGTCTTTTATTCTCTGTCCCCTCCCTGATCCGTTAATCCTCCTTTCTCTCAAGAAGGCTCAACTTCCCTTCTCCAAATCACCCCCCCCCAACAATGCTAACAATAGCTATTTTAGCACATAAACACCAGTACTGGGGGCCACAGCCCCTAACATGTGCTTGATTGTACGATAAAGGCTGATTTTGCAGAAGATAACTGCTCCTCTTCTTACAGGGCGGATGAGAACAATGCAAGAAAGCATAAATTAAATGTACTATAATGGGGTAGAGAGCTGTGGGAACACAGTCTTACCTACCATTCATTCCTCAACCCCCCGCTGCTGAAATCCTGCCACCTTCAGTTAATAAAACTGTCACCAAAGTCACAAAGTATCTCACAAACATTTTTCATTCAATGAAACGTGTTCAACCCGTAGCTTAGATTACTCTGCGTGATTAGCTTGGAAGAGCCTGGCATGGCTGATTTTTACTCAGTTGTGCAACAGTGCTCTATCACTTCACTGGTGAGATCGGCTGTTGCAAAAAGACAAGAAATAAGCGCTTGGCAAGTGTGTGGATGGGAGGGAACTCCCATGCGTTCTTGGTGGGGATGTGAACCGGTGTATCGCTGTGAGAAATCATCCGGAGACCGCTCAGGAAATGAAGACTGGAAATGTCATGTGACCCGGTCATTCTCTTGTTTTTAGCCAAAGACACAAGGAGGCTAATTTGAAGAGAGAGACTGCTTCCTTGTGTGGATCACACTATTTACAAGTGCCAAGATTTGGAATCAACCTTAATGCCCAGTGATGGTGAGTGGGTGAGGAAGATGTGGTATAGACTCTAGAATGGAATACGACAAAGCTACGGAAATAGGAGTTGTTGCCGTTGGCGGCAGTGTGGCTGGACAGTGGTGGTATTAGGCTAAGGAAAGACAAATTAGGCTAAGGGAAATAGTTCAGCAGGAAAAGACAAATACTTCTATTTTCACTCAGATGCAGAAATAAAATGAATGGAAAAGATAAAAAAATTCAAATGATAGGAACAAAATGGTGTGTATCAGAAGGGAATAGGGAAGGGAAGGTAGAGAAATTGGGGAAAAAGGGGTCAGTTGCATGGTGAAGGATGGCAACTAGCCTTTTGGTGTTGAGAGCAAAGGTCTTATAGAAAAGTCAAATTTTACAACGCTGCACCCTGAAGCTTATACATTATACACAGATATTACACCACAAGTGCATTGCTAACTTCAGACATGAACGTGGCATCGTGTTTGCGGAGCTGCTTTTATATGTGTGTGCATGTATAGGTGTTTTTATGAAGACACGGACTCTCTTGCTTTCCCTCTGTCTCTCTTTTCTTTTCCTGTCTCTGTCTGCATCTCTCTATCTCTCTGTCTCTCTCTCTGGTCACAGGGTCAGGCGCACACTAGACATTAACACCTACACCGAGAAGGACACAGGATGGAGACTCAGCGAACACTACAAGGTCACGGAAAGAACTTACTTTCCTTGCGTGAAGAGGGCAAATCGAAACCATGCTCAGGGCAGGGGAGGGGCCTTGGACAGGAGGCAGAATGAAAGCGGAGGGGAGGGAAGAGTAAATCCCGGAGGGCGGGGTGGAGGTGGTGTTGAACCCACAGCGGAGCGGCTCTGCCCCGGCCACACTCCTCGCCAGGCCCGTCTGCTTTCTGCTTCGTGCGTTTAAGGAGTCGACCAGTTGGCTGCAAAGCCGGTGTGAGCCTTTCCAGCTCTGTGGGCACAGACGCCCTGGCAGAGAGCTCCCCCAGGCACAGCTGCCTCACAGGGCAGCTCCGGAGGGGCCACGCGGGAGCTTTCCCTGTCCAACTGGACTCACTGTTCGGCCGCTCTCGGACACCGTGCGAGAGGATTTGTCCCTTCGCTGCCCCGCACCGCTTGCAGCCTCGCCTGGCCTGTCCTCCTCTTCCACCGCGTTCCGAAAGCGAGGTGAGCAACCACCATGGCTGGGCACCGAGGACGCTTCCGTGCTGGTCTGACTCACTCACAGACTGCTAGGGACCGGAATGGGGGTGATGCAGAAGAAGCGCGATTATCGTTTCACTGCCTACACGATAAAGCCACGCGCCGAGAACACCACGGGGCGTCGGAACGGTGTGTCCTCGGTGCGCCCCGTCCTCCGAATGGGCTGTCTTGGCTGCCAAGACTCAGCTCAGCGCGAGGGCGGAGAGACCGTGCCCTGCATGGCTCAGGTGCCAGGAGGCTGCTCTCCCAGCCAGGATGGCACGCGTTGGCAGAGGGGAGACCGGGCCTCCCGGGCCGTGGGGTCAGCCCGGCTCACAGCCGCCCCTTTGCCTGCCTTCCACACGCGTGGGCGGGTGAAGGGCTGTGGGAGGCGCAGGAGGGGCCAGTGGGGAAGGGAGAGGGAGAGAAGAGGAGGAGGATGACGTGTAATGTTTCTGTCACAGCGGGCAGGGTCCATCAGCAGGGAGGCTCTTGCTTCTCCGGGGGCTGATTTCTCCCGCTGGGACTGGTTCGAAAGAGGAACGCCATGGCCAGGTTTCCTCGTTTTAAACGTACGCCCGCTTGGTTCAGCTGAGCGTTCCTACTGATGGGCGAGGAGATAATGACTTCTTCTCAGCCCAGTGACCGCGACATGAAAGCCGCGGTCCAGTTCCAGAGATAAGCGAATGGGCACATTGAAGCTGGTCCTGCCCATACTGCGGCGGGAGGTGGTGTTGGAAATTTTGCAGCTAATTCCACCTCATCGAGCTGATGGTTTGCTGGTGCGTCTTGGCCTTCTAAGTGCCGCCAGCACGGGTCTATGCTCATTTCTCAGTTACGCACATACATGCATATTGACATGTATGCGGAGTGACTAGAAAGCAGGCCCAACTCATTGATGAATGGGAAATACAACCGCAAGCTCTCAAGCCTTGCAGTTAAATGAAATGTCTTCGGTTACTCACTGGCGCTGCTCGTTTGGGGGTTAATTCAGTGAGCTCTCTCTCTCTTGCTCTCTCTCGCTCTCCACTCTTCCTCCTTGGCCTTAGAAAAATGGCACTTTAAAAATAAGTTCTGTCGGATATTTTCACCCCTCTGAACTCTGCTTAGCGTATTCCGTCAGCCATTTTTGATGACTCTGGACGTCAGTTGATCCGTTTGGCTGTAGCAACACCTCCCTTGCCATTTTAGACAAAGGTGCTCGCGTGCGACTCATTCTTTTCTCCTTTTCTTTTTCCTTTCCTTCTGGAGCCTGATGGAAGCGGGGCCTCTTCAGTGCCGTATAACCTCAGGCAGATGTTCTCTGCTGCCGCGAATCCCAGAACTCGGTGGCTGTTCTCTCTCTGGTCCTCGAATAAAGGGACCCCCCCGCCCTCTACTGTGGCCTTCCCGGGGCAGAGGCTCCTAGGAACTGGGGACTCACCACCACCTCCTGGTGCCTCCGAGGCTATGTAGTTCACCTCCAAGTAACAAAGAAAGTGGAGACTTGCACACCGGGGTTTTGCGAGCAGGCCGTGTGCTGTGCTCGCCTTGCTTTGTCCTATGCTTATCAGCGCGGCCACCCCTGCCCGCAGCTGCCTGGGCGGTGATGTCCGGCCCAGGCCCGGGGAGGAGAGGCCGTCGCAGGTTTGGAGAACAGCTCGCAAGTTTCCTCTGCACGGTGCATTGCCTGAGCTTCACTGCTGCCTTTTAAAGATTGAGCTCATTGCCGTTGCCCTTGACTTAACTCGTTGATTGAGTCAGTGGACGCTTACGAGGTGCAGCCTCTGAGCTGGTGTTTACCGTTGTTCCAGGGAGCCGGAGCACGTCCGTGTGATTTGTCCCTACAGACAAATCCCTGCTCTGGCAGAGTTTACCTTCCGTTAGATGGGGAGGTTTCCATTTAAGGAACCTACTGACAAAATGACACAACCTTTCCGAAGAGGTCAACTTTAGCGGGAAAGAGGGAGACTGAAGGCTGGCGGGAGCAGCTTGCGGTTTTAAGTGGAGATAGTTTTAAGTAGAAACAGCTGGAGTAGACTTTATCGAGACAGATTTAAGAGGAGCAGAGGAATTCATCAAGCAGGAACTGGGGCTGTAAGAACAGCTTGTGCAAAGGTCCTGGGGCCCGAGGGTGCGTCGTGGGTTGGAGGAACAACTGGGACGTCGGTGTGACTGGAGTAAAGTGGACAGGGAGGGAGCCGTTCTGGTACCTTCTAGGATTCTTGCGGTTCCTTCCTAGGGCCTTTTTCCTGCCACTTCTTCAGCAGTCCTTGTCTCTCCCCCTCTGCTTCCGAATCTTACATCTCCAGGCTGCTGTGTAGTTCAGAACACAGAGCGTTGGCGGGGGCCAGGCGAGCTGGTTCTCTCTGGGCTGAGCCGGGCGTGATGAAGGAGACGGCGTCGTGCGGGGCCGGGTTCCGGGCAGGGTGGCCAGGCCGTCGGCCCCCCGGATGGATGCGGCAGGGGGGAGAGTGAGAAGCCAGACGGCCGGGGCTGCTGCAGGCGGCAGGTCCTCTCCCACCGCGTCTAATGCGCTCGCTGGCGGCTGCCCAGCTGATGGGCCGTGCTCTGAAGCCGATGTTCCTTCTGCGGCACTGCACACGCACCTCGCCGTGGGTCCCCGGGACGGTGTTTACCTTCCCCGGGAGAAGGCTGGGCCACGGCCCTCACTGCTGTGTCACCACCTGCCTGCAGATCTCATGCTGAGCGAGCAGCTGGCTTGAGCACCCAGGGCCGGGCGACGCTGCCGCTGAGAGCTGGGGAGTCTCCTGGGAGCACCGGCCGGTGTGGTCACGGGGGGAGAAACGATGCCCTGCAGGGATGTCCACTGGGAGTCAGCGGTCTCTGTGCCCTGAGCCTTGGAGGAGGGAGCGCTCGTCCGCGGCCAGCGGCGGAAGGCCCGTGCTGGCCATGTTCTTGTGCGTCCAGGTGCTGGACACACCCCCCCCCTCGAGCTGGGCTGCGCAGGTTGTGGGGGCCAGGCTGAGGCCTGGCACCCCCTGGTGGCAGGCTCCCAGGAGCGATCTGCTGCCTGAGTGACCGGCAGGGCTCTTGACAGGCGCTGCTGCCCTGGCAGAGCAGCGATGGCCCTTCCCAGAACGGCCACGCGTCCGGCTGGTGGACGCCAGGTGTCAAGGCCGGACCCCGCCCACCCAACCAGGAGCCTCTGGCGAGCACCTCGGCTGTGGCAGCCTGATCTTCGGAGCCCTCGACTCGCGACGCTGGCTGGCTCCGTGGGGCCCCGGGAAGGTGGGCAGCGGGGTTTCCGCAGCGTCGGCGTCGGCTCTGGGGCCGGGGAGGCCAGACCCAGTGAGTGCCGCCCGGCCGTTCAGACCTGAGCCGTTCTTAAGTGGAGTCGGTGAGTTGGTGGGAGGGGATCGTCTGAGCTGGATGTCTCCGTCAGACCCGCAAAGCCCAGGGGGAGGGACGCAGAGGCCGGTGCGAGTAACCTGGTGTCGCTGAGCTCCCTGGACGAAGAATAAAGCCAAGTGTCCTGCTCTCGGTAGGATGCCCCTTTTGGTCACGTTGGTCCTCCCATCCATGATCAGGCCATGCCTTTCCGCTTGTCTCCTCCGTTCCTTTCAGCCGTGTTTATAGGTCCCTTTGTGTAGGTCTCCCATGCCTTTTGTTAAGTTCATTCCCGGGTATTCCATCTTTGTTGGTACGGCTGTAAATGGAGTGGTTTCCTTAGAATTTCTTCTTCTTCAGACCAACTGTTGGCACATAAGAAGGCAACTGATTTTTACGTGTGGATTTTGTAACCAGCGACCCTACGGAACTGGTTTATTATTTTCATTCGTTTTTCCCGTAGCGTTTCCATCAACCACAAAAAAATAAAAAAAGAGACAGATTTGAGGCATGTGTGGTAACATGGATGGACCTAGGAGGAATCATGTTGGCAGAAATAAGGCAGAAAGACAAAGGGAAATACGGGGTGACCTCACCTATAGTGGGGACTTAGGGAAAACAAACAAAAGGACAAAGAAAACTTGAAACTAACAGCCAAACGAAAGCAAACGAGAGGGGGAGGGGGTGAAACCAGAGGAGGGAGGGGCATAGAGATTAAGATGATGTTTCACAGGTGATAAAGCGGTGGGAGAACCTTGGGGTAGACAATGATGTAATATATATGTGTGTGTGTGCATGCACATGTGCATAATCAATTAAAAATTTAAATTAGGAAGTCAGGTAAAAGACTGAAAAGCTAACGTGGAAGCTAAGAGCAGTGACAAGCCATTGGGAAGGCAGCAGGTAGACCAGCAGGCCCGCTCTGAGTGCACGCAGGGGCCTTTCCCTCTGGTGGGGGGAGGTCATAGTCAGCTGTGTGTCGGGCATAAGATCTCCTGGTCACAGGAGCTGGACCTCAGGGGCTAAACTGTCACGAATAGCAAGGCTTCTTTTGAAGGGCTGAGCCATGTTCACGGGCATAGACCCGAGTTCTCCGCGTATCGCATCCAGGACATCACAGTCCTCTAGGTCCTCATCCATCAGTGGACCTGAAGAGTGTTTCTCAGTGTTGACTCTTGTCAGTAATGCTGCGGTCAAACACGGGGGCACAGATCCCTCTTCAAAACTGGAGTCTCCTTTGTTTCAGATTCATTCTGGAGCTGAGCTCACTGGGTCAGCTTGTAGTTGATTTTTGACTTGTAGCTCTTGATTTGTTTCCATTTTTCTAAGCTCTGTTCGGTTCTTCCACAAACATGATTTGTTTTCATCGTTTTGCTTGGCATTTTGAAGCCCGTTTTCCCCTCGTGAAACAGAGAGGGCAGCTGTCGACACATCGCATCTGGTAAGTTCCAGTCCCCCCGGCGCTTAGGTCGTACTGAATTGTTTCCCTGCGCCTGCTGGTTCTGACTGTTGCCACCACCGTCTGGCAGCATGAGTTACCGGAACCCGTCCTCGGAAACCATCAGTCACAATTACCTGAGGCCTGGGAGAAGGTGGGGTCCTAGCAGGAGTCAGACGACACACGATTTGTGAGCCTATATGGGATGCGTGTTTTGGGGGGCGGGGACCCCAGCAGTGCCAAGAGGTTCCACTCCGTGGTTTGGAACTCAGGCGACGACGGTGGCCTTCCTGGACCCCGGACCCTTGCTGACCATGGCAGGACCAGGACAGGAGAACCCGGCGGCTGCACCTGCTGGAAGAAGCCAGACGCACGCGCGTGTGGGAGAGCCCTCCAGCGGCCGTGGCGGGTGAGCCCCGGCGCCCTGTCAGCGCCCGCAGGAGCCACGTGCGGCCGGCCGTCAGCCAGGGTCCGCTCGAGGCCTCAGGACCCAGCAGGGGCGGTGGTCGGGGAGGCCAGGTGCAGTGTCCTCGGCCGCTCGTCCTCAGCAGCCCTGCCCAGCGGCCGCGGTTTTGAGTCAGAGCCACGGTTTGCACCTGAGCCTCAGTAGAGTGGGACGGGCTCCTCAAGAGAAGGGCCAGTAGCAGCGTGGCTCGTTGGTGACCCTCCTTGAGAGAGAAACAGCCCCGTGCTGGGTGCAGGTGCGGGGCCAGTCAGGGCCACGTGCCACCCGTGGGGCCAGTCGGGGCCACGTGCCACCTGCGGGGTCAGTCGGGGCCACGTGTCACCCGCGGGGTCAGTCAGAACCATGTGCCGCCCGCGGGGTCAGTCAGAACCATGTGCCGCCCGCGGGGCCAGTCGGGGCCACGTGTCACCCACGGGGCCAGTCGGGGCCACGTGCCACCTGTGGGGCCAGTCGGGACCATGTGCCACCCGTGGGGCCAGTCGGGGCCACGTGCCACCTGCGGGGTCAGTCAGGGCCACGTGTCACCCGCGGGGTCAGTCGGGGCCACGTGCCACCTGCGGGGTCAGTCAGGGCCACGTGCCGCCCGCGGGGCCAGTCGGGGCCACGTGCCACCTGCAGGGTCAGTCGGGGCCACGTGCCGCCCGCAGGGCCAGTCGGGGCCATGTGTCACCCGCGGGGTCAGTCGGGGCCACGTGTTGTCCGCGGGGTCAGTTGGGGCCACGTGCCGCCCGCGGGGCCAGTCGGGGCCACGTGCCGCCTGCGGGGCCATTCGGGGCCACGTGCCACCCGCGGGGTCAGTCAGGGCCACGTGTCATCCACGGGGTCAGTCGGGGCCACGTGCCGCCCGCGGGGCCAGCAAGTCAGCCGGGCTCCTCCCTCCGTCAGCCTGTGTGGCCGTCACCTGGGGGTTGCTTCTTCCCCGTGGTTGTGGGGCCTGGTGGGTGTGCGAGTGTGAGTGTGCACACTTGGGCCTGGAAGGAGGGGGCAGAGGGCTACAGAGGGCATGAGAGATCCCAAGAGAAAGCTAGACAGGGAGAGGGAGAGGGAAGAGAGGAGATGGGGGGAGGGAGGGGGGAGACCAGGGAAAGAGTGCGAAGATTCCTGGGGGCCTGGGGGCCGCCTGGTGAGTCTGTGTAACTCAGGGCCAGGGAAGACCCCGCACAAACGGGCGCCCCGCGGCCCTCACAGGGCAGCTCCGCGCACGTGACCCGAGTGCACGGTGGAGGCTGGTCGCGCACAAGCCCTGAGTTGGCCTGGTGGGCAGAGGGGCTGGCGCTCAGGCTGTGTCAGCCTGGGGCTCCCCCTGCCTTCCCGCCTCCGTGGCGCCTCCCTCCTTCGGCCTCCCACCCCGCCTGAGCAGCCGTGTCCTGGAGGCCGGCCCCGGCGCCTGGCGTGCGCCTCTCCCACCGGAGTTCGCCTCTGCCCGGCAGCCGCTGCTGCTGGGTGTCGGCCTCTGGTCCCTGGCGGGTGGCACAGAGTGGCTGCCAGGTGAGCGGGCATCGCGCCGAGGCCCCGCCAGGCAACCACCCCGACCCCGGGCAGCTTCGCGCTTGACGTGTGCGGACGACAAGAGCGCCTTGGGCCTTTGGCGTCCCTGGCATCCTGGGTCTCCCCCTCGAGCCCTCATCTGCCCCCCAGGGTCCATGTGCACGCCCGCACGTGCCCGCGCTTGCCAGCTTCTCGGCCGGGGTCTGGGGTCGCAGGGCCCACGATGCCGCCGCGCACCCCCCACCCCCGCGAGCACCGCCCGGGGGAAGGAGGCTGCAGGGGCCGGGAAAGAGCCTGTGTAGCCCCACGGTCCCTCCAGCCCCACGGTCCCTCCAGCTCCACCTCTTCCAGGACCGGCTCCGCCTGTGGTGGACGCCTGCCCGAGCCGCCCAGATGTGGACCAACAGGCGAAGACGCTGCGGGTTAGGCCACATAATCAGGACGACCAGGTTCCCACGCTCTGCTCCAGCCTGAGGATCTGGGGCCAGGCCGGTGCGGCAGGACTGGTCAGCCGCCACCCACGTGGCCGCCCCTTCCCCGCGCCCCCACAGTCTGCTGCTCGCTGCTGCCCAGTTTATGCCGCGTTTACGGCTGACGTCCGTGAGGCCGCCCTTGAAGAGCTTCAAGATAGTATCTGCGCCGAAGCCTTTTGATGGGCAGCCAGACGCCCGAGGGCGGTATGTGACTCCACGGTCACTCAGAGTAGTTTACTGCCCCACATCTTGAGTTTATTCACTTCAGAGCCTTTCGTTGTACTTGTTTGTGTGTTTATTCATTTATCTTTGAGACCGGGTCTCACCGTGTTGCCCGGGGGTACCACGGACTCCAGAGACCCCCAGCCTCAGCCTCCCAGGTAGCTGGGGTGATGACAGGCGCGCGCCCCCACGCCCAGCTGTTTTTTGAGACTAGGTCTCACCGTGTCACCCCAGGCGGGTCTTGAACCTGCGGACTCAGCGATCCCTCGTCTCGGCCTCCCTTCCTGGGCAGATCCTGTCATTTGAAGGTCACTGCCTGACACACACATTGGCGCGGCCGTGAAGTGGACGCGCGAAGCTGGTGTTTTTCCACGGATCGGTGCCGTCTCTATTTGTAGGGCGGGCTGAGTGGCTTCGAGACTGCGGGGAGCCCTCTTGTGGCCTCAGCTCTCCGACCAATGCAGAACCATCCGGACCACAGCCCGCTGAGCTGTCTCACTCCTCTCCGGATCCCGCTGCTCCCGACACAGCTCACGTCAGCAAGGCTTTGCCTGCTCTGGTCCTCCACGCACAGGTCCAGGGCCTCGGGGATGCTGCATAGGCCATCTGTTTTCGCCCACGCCGTTAGGGAAGCGCCGACAGCCGTTAACGGAAGTCCTTGTTCAGGCCCAGAGACCGTCAGCTCAGGCACCCAGAGGGTGTTCACGTCGTCCCTCACGTGGCTCTGTGTGACGGGCTGGCGCGAGGCAGTCATCCGTTCCCGATACCCAGTCCTTCTGTATCTGCCGTGCTGTTCCTCCAGGGGGCCTTCCAGAATCTTCCCGTCCTCAGGTACGTCCAGCTCCGCGGTGCCTCGTGCTCCTGCTGCCATCACTTTGCTGCTCTCCCCAGGTTTGGGGGCCACTGATGTCCGTGTCAGCACCCCGAGGTTTTGTGCTGTGCCGTGTTTGTGGAGCAGCGCCTGTCCCCTGCTACACTTGCCACGTAATTCGGAGAGTCCGATAGAGTGGCCGCTCGCTTCTGGAAGGGGTCACTCCCTTTGGACCTGCGTTTTCCTGGCCGCTGTCTCCTGGTGGGGGGGGTCTCCTCGCCGTCCTGCGGCCCCTGGGCCCTGGCTTGGCATTGCCACCCTGACCCTCCCCCTGGGCTCTTCTCATCCTCTGCACAACCGCGCCGCCATTTTCCCAGACCACGTCTCTGTCCACACCGCAGGCGCCTACCAGCCACGTGCTGCCGCAGGGCCGAGGTACCTCAGTGTCACTGGTTGCCCGTGAGCTCTTGGTTCCCGGCCAGCACCGTCTTCTTCGAGTTTCTGCGCTCACCCCGGCATGGCGCGGTCCGCCACGTCTGCTCAGACCCTGACAGAAGGGTCATGTCGGGGTATCGCTCGGTCCTTAACACTGATGTCGTAGATGGGAATCTGTCACTGCACTTTACATCAAGTTGGTTGTTGCCTGGTGCTTGATTTATTGCTGTTGTGTATCTTCCCTCCTTACTTGTTCCCGTTGCTTCTTTTTTTCTTCTCATGTTGATGGTGTTTTCGTCCATTCAGTGGTTCGAGCCAGGAACTTAGGAGTCATCAAAAATCTACCTTCTTGCTCAACGCAGCAGCAGATTATCTCCTACCAGCCTGTAGCCCCCTTGGGAGAAAGGATGATGGTTGCTTTTCATTCTGTCTCTCCAGCCTCATGCAGTGCCTGGAATACCGGCGATGCCAGCCTCTTGCAATACCTAGAATACAGGCGATAGTCAGTCCATGCTTGAACGTATGCATGACAACGACCCTCCTCACTGCTCCGTGTCTAAAACATTATTAAGTCCTTTTGCTCTGACTCCCGAGTTTCCTAATCTGACCTCTCCGTTCAGTCAAGACCATTTCCAGGTCTTATCTAGGCTGTTGGAATCGTCTCTGTGTCCAGTCTTGTCTCTTCCTACCACCTGGCTTTCTGATTTCTCCAGTTGATTTGACTAGAATTCGGATACATCCAAGTACTCCGGCGCCACGCTTGCTGAGTGCCACCCACGGCTGTCACCGGTAGCTCATTAGCGCTAGAACACGGCCTTCCGAGGGCCAGCTCCTGCGAGCTCCAGACAGCAGTTCTTGTCTCTCTGTCACTCCTTCTCAGTCACACCACGCTGCCTTTGATTCCTCACATGCTCCCGGAGGTACCTTTATGCAGCAGATGAGCTGGTAACCTCGCCTGGGCCGGGGTCAGGGGAAGATCTGGAGCTGATGACACACTGAAGGGTGGTGAAGCTGACTATGAGCTAGTGGGAAAGGAGGCCGCACCTTGGAGAAACGTGCACCGCCTTTTCTAGTTTTAAATAGAATTACGTTTAGTTTTAACTCTCAGCTGTAATTCTTCAAACCTAGAAGCTTTGTGGTAGATGCTTCAGATGCTTCTGAGGTCTTTTTCCTCCCAGGTCGTGGCTGCCACTCGTTCCACTCGTTTTCTCGTTCGTGAGAAAACCTTCCACTCGTTTTCTCACCCAGCAGTCATTCACCGAGTTCCTTGTCTGTGCCAAGCTCTGTGTTACGCGCTCAAGGTGCAGAGGTGAGCAGAGGAGGCTTGCATCTGGCCTCATGAAAGGTAGACAACCCCAACTCGTCATCCTTGAATGCGTGAGACCTAAAGATTTGATCGCAAAGTTGCATCTGTAGCCCTGTATTGACATGAACGCTGTGCTGATTCAGCAGCAAGGACAATTCACCACCATGGTAGATGGGGCGAGAGTGGCGTTTATCTCCCATGGTGACGCTATCCTATGGATGAATCACGAGGCATCTGTTTGTTTAGGAGTCAGTGTCACCACGACTAATGGGTCGTTTTGCCTTCAAGCATGGAGTCAGCGGAAGAAGAATCTTGAAAGCTTTTTAAATGCGTGTCACTGTCACCCCAGGAGCGCTTGTCTGGTTTGGATTGGTGTTTACTATGCCCAGAAAGCAATAACACAGCCCTGTAAGAGGCTTAGCACATCCTTAACAACTTCTCTTACCAACTTAGATGCGCGGCTGGAGATGTGTGTCTGGGATGATGTGGCTTCGTTTGAAAGGTTCTTTAAGGTAGATTGGGATGCAAAAAACTAGCCCTGAAAAGTCTGGGTTTTGATTTAAATCATCAAGGAGCTTTTGGGTAGCCGTGGCTGCCATCATTGTAAACATACAGATACAGTCGCACGCTCTCCTCCATGACTGAAGTCACTCAATGTCGAGCGTAAGTGTACTTCTGAGTCATGTTAACCGAGAACATTTTCAAACAGTCTTTGCTGATCTCCTGGGAGATTTCGAGTTCAGATTGGATCTGATTGGTGGACTGGATTGTTTCCATTTGGCATTTGTCATATCCAAAAAGAATTCTTTTCCAGAATCTTTCAGTATCTCAGGTTCTTCTCAGCCCTCACCGAGTTAGGATTTTATGTCAACCTCTTTATTTTTTAATTTAGTCACCAGGGAAATACGTCAAACCTTTAAATACCTGATGCCTGTTTTCCTTATGGGGGAAATAAAGCATGTGTAGAGTCACATCAAAATACACACACACACACACAACCAGGTGGTCTGTATTTAGTTAGGGATGAACTGGCAGTAAGCGTGAAATGCAAAAATGGGGGAGAAAGCTGAACTGGAACCTGTCTGCTCCCGTAGGCTTCAGAGGTCAAACATTACAAAAAGAGGCAGAGTGGTTGTTTTCTGGACGCCAGAGAAAGAAAAGAGGTCCAGAGACTTCCATCCGCAGCTAACCAGGTTACCATGGTTACTCAGGAGCCTGAAACGTTACCACAACCAAGGGAACGTAGACATTGGGAAGCTCGTCACCACTGAGATCGTATGCCATTACGGATCAGTGAAAGAGGGAAAATTGCTGCAATTGGTCGGGAAGAAAGAGAACCGTGCATCAGAAAATGAGAAACAATTAAAATGACAGGAAAATCGGCCTCTATCGTCAGCACCACTGCCGCCGCCGCCGCCGCCGCCTCGGCCCTTGGCCCGGGTGGTCCTTTGTTAGAAAATGTACATTGTCCCGTCGAGATTGGGGTGGGTACGGCCAGCTGATGTGATTGCATGTCGCAACCAATTCTCGGGCCCCGGTGACTGCCACTAGAGACGGTTACTGTCTGTAGTTGTTGTCTCAGATTTTCCTTAAACCCAGAACCCTCTGAAGTGGACTTTCTCCTCACTCTTCTTTGCAAGGATGACGTGTAAGATCGGCTGGACCCTGAGAGGTTTCCACGTGCCGCGCTGAGGTGGGAGAAGAGTGGGTGGCTTTCAGGAGGGGGTTAAGAGCTAGTTGCTATAGCGCACACCGCCTGGAGTTGGGCGTCACCGGAGCTGACCCTGGGCGGTCCAGTCACGGTGGCGCTCTGGCCCCGCGAGACTCTGGTTGACGTCCCTGAGCTGTCGTGGGCACAGGGGCTATGGACTTCTCAGCACTCAGCTCCGCCGCAGGTGCAAATGGTGCCGCCCTCCTGGGAACGGCACGGAAAGACAGTAGCAGCAGGGCCACGGGGTGGCTCTGGAAAGACCACTCCGTGCTGACCAGCGAGCTGCTGCGGGCGGCAGAGGCAAGCCGGCCACCCCGGCGTGGCAGAGCTCAACTCTAGACAGGACAGCCGAGGCGGCTAGGACAACTAGACACACGCGACAGATGCCCCGAGTCAGGATGCTTCGGCCGGGTGACCGGGACAAGAGAGGAGGATGTTCACAGGCACTGGTCAGGCCCACGGGGGGAGAGGGGGCTCAGGCCATCAGGAGAGGTTTTCGGGAGCCTCGCTCGCAAACCAGGCTTGCGTGTTTCGTTTTCTTGGCGAGAAGGAGCCGCTGGAGGAGGCCGAGCACGGGCGACGTGTGCAGGGCGTTGTTTGGGGAGATTCATGGTGCGTCACGCGCAGGCGAGGCTAGGGAGGAGACGCGTCGGTCGGTGGGAGGCCAGCTGCCAGGACGCTGCAGCGCTCCGTCTTGCTCAGGCCACAGCTCACCCCGTCAGTCAGCCGCACGTCCTCCAGAGCTCATGTCGCTGAACTTCTAGATTGTCCTTCCCTTCGCAGTCCCCTGGCCCACCTGGCATGTCCTGACAAATAAACCCGCTGGGAAGAGAAACCAAGAGGGTCTTCGAAAACGCTAAGTTCGATTGAAAGCAAGTTCATTTGTTTGCCTCTTGTCACTGTTGCGTTTGCGCGAACTGCGGCTTCCAAGGTCTGCTGATCGCCTACCTTCAGGCTGAGGCTCTCTGGTGAAGCCCATTTAAATCCAGTCTTCAAGAGCAGGCGGAGGACCCAGGAGGGGCCAGATTTAATCTGTAGAAGCAGAGCCTGGAATTCCTCTCTGGAACTTAATGTTTATGCGTCTCTGAGCACCTGAGTTCAGAGACCTTGGGGCGGGAAGGGCAGTGGAAATGGAGAGAAAGTCCTGCCGAGGCCTTTGAGGCTGCTGCGGACTAAGTGGGTCTTAGAAAATACAGGAAGCAATTACTTTCGAGCCTGGAGGACTGGGGGAGCAGTGGTGGCCTTGCAAGAAGAAGGGGGCGTGGGTTGGAGGGGGGCGGGGCAGGAAGGCAGCACTGAACTCAAGTGCCATTTCATGTTTCAAGCAAATGGGATTTGGCCCGACAGCAGCAGGCATCAGGGTAGCAGCCCCGGAGGAACAGACCTTGAACTCAAGGCGCTGACTAAGGGTGGCCCTGTAGATCAGCCTGTCTTTCACAGGCAGGCGCACTTTCGGGGCTTTAGAGAGTAACAAGGCAGCCTATCCTGAAGGAAATGCTCAAAATCTGCGGCAAAGTGACTCCCCTGGGTGGGGAGTCGGCCCTGAGCCAACCTGACCGGGGTGGGAGGCGTCTCGTGGGCAGCAAGGAGAGCTGACGCACAGATAAGGCCCACCAACGCCCGCCGCATGCAGCCCCACTGACACACATCTGTCAGAGGAGCCGGGTTTGGAAACAACACTGAAATCGCTCTGTGTGTATGTATGTGTGTGTGAGCTGCTGCCTTGGCTGTTGTTTTACCAGCGAGGTCAGTGCAAGTGTGATTAGATGAACTCTCCGGAGACAGCTTATCTCGGGGTGACACAAAACTACAAATTCAGGAAGAGCAACGACGCGTGGGCACGACACGTCAGGCCCAGCGGTGTAACTTGGGCATTCAGGCTTCACAGCAAAGGGCAAACGGTAGACAGAAGCGTTCCTTAAAGTGCGGACGCAGCTCAGACAGCCGAAATAGCCTTGGCTTTCCATGATGTCACCTCCAGATTCCCTTGGTTGACATATTTCTCTGGGCTCAGTTAAAATGTAAAGAGTCAGATTTGGATGTGAGAGTAGATTCGTCCCTAGAACTGGGGCTGGTCTCCTTCTGGGAGGAAACTTTGACGTTTTCCCTGGAGACGGCTTTTGACACATCTGTCTTCAAAGGTACTAAAGATGAAGGCTTCCGTGATCATAAGCGAATTGCTCCATAGCTACAGCTAGTTATTACAGAAAATATGATCACATTATCTCTATGTATAGCTTAGGGAGTTGGATTCAGTAGCAGCATAAAAGTCTACTCTGTTGCTATTTAGGAAAGCTAGATACTAGATCACTGAGGATGACACGTCCCCATGTTAGTAGCGCTGCATAACTCCTCTATCTTGTACTTCAACAAGTCTTCTTGTCTAGCCTTGATTTAGCAGGACTCCCTGCATAAGCAGTAACCTCATTTGGGTCATGGATGTGAGTCAGTGCTGTATGGAAGACCACAGCTGACCTTGCCGCCATGGCAAAACTTTGGATCTTCAATATGATATTGCTTATTGAATGTGCTAATTTCGTTTGGAGATAACACAGCTATCTTGATCTTGAAAAACATAAATGAATAATGAATCGGACAAAAAACAAGCATTTGAGTCATCGTTTAGTTTTTAATAGCTTTAAGGTTGAATTAAGTGGAGGCAATGTGAGTGAATTACGCTGACATAAAAGTAAATTTATAGTGTAGATTTAACTGCATTCTGTTACAAATTGTGCCTGGAAAGTTTTATAGTTTTGTTTTTAAGGAGGGAGAATGAATAGGAATTGCATCAGGAATACCAAGCATTATGAGGCTGAAGTGTCTCAAATTACTCTTATGACTCTTTCTGGCTTCCTCGCAATGAGCAGACACATATGTCAAGACCCCAGTAAGTAAAAACCAGGAACTGTAGTTCACGAAACTTAACCTGGACACACAGCAAGAAGGGGTCTCTCAAC
>PVHY01018964.1:0-28283 GCA_004024945.1 Uropsilus gracilis | reverse complement strand
GTGATTTCTCTATTATATGCATCAAGTGATGTAATCTCAATATATAAACTCATATTAATCTTAAAATTCACATTGAGAAGCTATTATCAAGTAAGGTTTCACTAGTCTTCAATCCTAGCCCAGTAAGTAAGTAAGAAGGATTTAAAAGAACATTCTAGGTAGAGATACCATATAATTACATTGTTTTACTAAAAATAGTACCCTTAAATCAGCTACTTTTCTACTGCCTTAAAAATGGTACAATGGGGCCAGGCACGGTGGTCGTGCCTGTAAGCTTCAGCCTATGAAGCGGCTGGAGCTAGCGATCGCGGTTCGAGTCCCACCTGGGACCCGTAGCAAGACCTAGTTCCAAAAAAATAGCTGGGCATGGTAGCGCGTGCGCCTGTAATCCCAGCTATTTGGGAAGCTGAGGCTGGGGATTGCTTGAGTTCATGGTACCCCAGGCAACGTGAGCCTGCGATGCCACGGGCAGAAATAGCGAGACCTAGTCTCAAAAAATAAAATAAAATAAAATAAAATAAAATAAAATAAAATAAAATAAAATAAATACCAAAAGTTAAAGTAGCAGTGATCTATTTGAAATGAAATGAAAAGATAGGGCACGTGACAGAGAATGAGTCAGCACTGAGTTGTTTTTGTTTTTTAAATCTTTTATCTGTTGTCTCTTCCACTTCTTGTTTTCTGACTGACTTTGCAAGATTACATGCCTATCAACCTCCCAAGTACCGCTGAATGTTCACTGTGGCTTGAACCAGCAGCAGTGACTTTCCCTTCTTCTATTATCCATTGGTATTTTGATGCAAATTATCATCTGGATTAGAATGAGAAGATATAAATAATTTCTTTGACCCTGTAAACAATTAACCATCAACCATCGCTTTTCATTTGAAAAATGGAGGAGAAAATCTTAGCTGTTTTTTCAATTCCCTTCTACTTCTAACTTTCTCTAACTATGTTTCAGAAAAGATAAAATGAAACATACAATACTTTCTATCATCCACAGATTATTTGAACTATTTTTCCCCTCTTACATTACTTTCTAACAAAACTAGAGACTGTTACATATTATCAGAGGGAATCTGGAAAATAAAAAAAAAAACACTTATAATGTACAGAACACATATTTGATCAAAGATGAATCAAACAAGAAATTAGAAAGGGATAATCAAAAATTATATTAAAACAACTGTAAGTGGAAACAAAACACACTAAAATGTAAGAAATGCAGAGGAAGTAGATTTAAGGGGGATATTTTTTAACTATAATTCATACATTACAGAAAAAGAAATATCTCAGCTAAATAATAAGAACAAGTTTGATATTACACCCCAATGAATTAATACAAAAAGAAAAGACTCCAAAAAGTTGCAGAAGAAATGAAATAATAAAGATATTTGAAATAAAGTAATGAAATAAGTTAATGAAATGCAGACTAGATTATGTATTTCAAATATGAAGGAAAGAGTAGAAATTACAACTGATATACCAATACAAAAGAGAAACTAAAATAAAGGAATATATATTATATAAATGTAATACCTAGAAACAGTGAACCTACAATAACTACATCTTGAAGAAATAGTAAATCAAAATAAACCAACAAGTAAGAATATTGAAGCAGTACCTAAAAACCTCCCAGTCTAAAACAATGTCTAGGATTATAGAGGCCTTCATGAGCATGCTATCAAACACATAAAATACAATCAATGAACTAATCATTTAAAGAAAATTGTCAGATACAAAACTGGCATTAAAATTAAATGCCTTTCTGTACTCTAGAAACAAACTATCTAAAAATTAAATAAAATTCCATTTACAATAACTTCAAAAACAATAAGATGCTTACAAATAAACTTAAGAAAGTAATGATCTCTACAGAATAAAATAAAAGATAATTATGAAGGATGTTGAAGAAGATATAAATATTTAAAAAGTTATCCTTATGGCAGTGGAACAAAGGAATATTGTTAAAATGTTTAAAAATCCTATAGCTGCAATGTAACCCCTGTCAAACTCCCAAAGCATTTTTTTATACTCATAAACAGTGAGTACTTGACCCTATACACTTTCACACTATTATCTTTTTTATTTAATTGTAGTAGTGAAAAAGACAATTATTCTGCTAAAATAAGCTAAAAGATATTTTGTCATGAGAGATCCATGTGTTCATGGATCACAAAAACTAACATCACAAAAACTTACTATATATACAGTGTAGGTAAATAATTTTTGATGATGAATGAATTTAAATCATCTGAAAAATGCAAACAATGTTATCAGAGAACACTTTCATAATCATGTTACAAAGCCATATAATGGAAAGACATTAAAATTAGTGTTGTTTTAAGTCAATTTTAGCTTGCTACTATAATTTTAGCTATTAGTTGGGAAAATTACACTATATCCAACTTTAATTCTATTTTATAAAAGTTGGGGCTAATATTTATTTTGGATATTTATAGTGAAGATTAAGTGGAACAAAATTAAAACTTGAAAATGAGTACTGCATATAACTTGGAATTGAGATTTTATATTCTTTTAATAACTCAAAAGTAGCTACGTTTAATCAGGGAAATGCAAATCGAAACCACAATGAGATACCACCTCACAATGGAATATTATTCTGCAATCAAAAGGACAAATTTGATGCATTTGTGATAACATGGATGGAGTTAGAAGGAATTATGTTAACTGAAATAAACCAGAAAGATATAGAGAAATACAGGATTGTCTCACCTATATGTGGGATATAGTGAAAACAAACAAACTAAAGACAAGGAACATTTAAAACATTTAGTCAACAGAACTAAAGCATAGAGCAAGAGAGAGGGAGGGAGGTAAAACCAGGAAAGGGATGGGCACATGAGATTAAGATGGTTCAAGGGTAATAAGGTGGTGGGAGAACCTCAGGGTAGACAATGATGTAATGTATATATATATATATATATATATATATATATATATATATATATATATACATGTGTGTGTGTATGTGTATAATCAATTTTTTAAAAGTTGAAATAAAAAGAAACAGGTGACTATTTGGGAGGTAATTTTATCAACCAAATAATCCAAATTGTAATCAAATTAATGATCTACATATACCACAGATCAAAAAATAAATAAATGAAAGAACAACATTAAAAAGTAGTTACTTTTTAATAAGAATTCTAGAACAAAGAAAATTCACTTATAAACAGTCCCTCTAGAGACACATATAATACCATAAGACATGGAAGACTGACTCTGCTATGAATAAAATAAATTGACTCAAGACTAAAAATTCTCCTTATACAAATAAAAATTATCAAAGCCTAAGTAACATAGAGAATAAATGTCTCTTTTTAAAAAGTTCCATCATGTTGTGGCATGACCATCATTGTTCATAATTTTACCCTGAGTTTTGAGAAGAGGTTTATGATTGGGGAGCCCTGTGTAGATTATCACAGCAGTGCCTATGCTTGTAGTAAGCTTCTTTTCATTTGCAATGTTAAAATTGCATTTAATCATGTATACTTAAGTAATTCTTAACACTCAAGGATGTTGACTAATAGCTATTTTTATTAAAAGTCAATTAAGCTTTTTATAAGTGGTAATGCATGTTGTTTCATATTTATGTTGAATCAGGTGACAGTCTTATCAGGGCTAAGTTGTATTCATATCTGCCTGCTAATATTATTTATATCATTTTTTAATGTAGTTCTGTTTGAGTCTTTAAGATGCAACTTCCTTGAGGACAGGAATCAATATAATAATTTGAATTTTGTGATCATGTGTTTTGCATAATAAGTAGCTAGCTCTTATTGAGGAATAATGAGATTAAATAAATTGTAAAATTTAAAAAAAAGTTCCATCAAAAAAGTTAATTATGAGTCATTGAAATCTGAGGGAGAAGCCATGATACATTGACTGGTTGCTTATTTGTTAGTTTGAGGATGCGTATAAATGATATCAATAATGTGAAACTGTTAATACAAATTTTGAAATCATGCGATTGGAGAGACAAACTTGTGCTAACTTTACATTAGGTTAGTAAAATCTTTGAATGTGCTAAAAATCAATGACAAACTTGTTAACAGTTTACATTGACTTATTTTTACTTCTACATTTATCTTCAAGAAGTAATCATTAGTGAGAAAATATTTATGTAAAGTTCAGTATTGCCTTGAATTTTACTTTAGATGTGTTCTTGTATAATTACCTGGAAAAAAAATTTCTTCTTTGCTAAATATAAGAGAAATATATCTCTAACCAGAGCTTTTTGGAATGTAATGCATAGCTCTAAAGTAACAATGAGCCACACATACAAAAATGATATACTAATATAACACAACAAAATTATATGAATATTTGTATTTCATCAGGGAGTTTCTATACCATCTCTAGTTCTTGTATTGTGGTGGTTAAAAACAATCTTTATTTACTAAAATCATGATTAATTTAGATTTCAGAAACTTTCAGTTGAAAGTTATCTTGATAAATTACCCAGGCACATAAAATAATAAATATGCACACAAAGAGAAATATATTAATTATATATTGTATCTGAGTACTAAAATTCAACTTTTATTTTCCCTCTTTAAATTTCTTTTAAATTTTTATAGTGATATATCACTAGTTTACAACACATCATATGAATGAGTAGAATAATTTGACATCAATTCAGACGTATACTATACTATACACCTTACCATAATCCTCCACTTAGAGCTCATGAACCCTGTTCATTTCCTACTCCTATAATATCTCAGTCAAATATCTAGGGTTGTTAGGTGTAACTTTGTCAGTTCCTTTGTTTTGTTTCTCTATATTTCAGATGAGTAAAATCATTCATTATTTGTCTTTCTCTTTGAGATTATGATTAGTATAGCTTCTCCAGTTCCATCCATGTTGTCACAGTTGGCAAAAATTTGTCTTTTTTATAGCTGAGTAATATTCCACATCTATATATCACATCTTCCTGATTGCATCTATTATTGGTATTTAGGTTGTTTCCTAATTTAACTGTTGTAACATTGACACAGTTAACACAGGAGAGCATACATCTCTTCAAATTAGATACTTTGTATTCTTCAGGTAGAAACATAAGTTTATATGTGCTGAATCATATGATAGATCCATTCTTAATATTTTGTAAAACTTCTATACTGTTTTCCATAGGGGCTGGAGCAGCCTATAATCCCACCAAATGGGGGGAAGGATTCCAAGATTTTAATGTCTGTTTGAAGACTCCTTCTAAACTCATTTCCTATGAACAGTTCAGTCAGGAGGCTACTCTGTCTTGATAATTCATAACAATGTTGAAATGAATTTAATTTTGTCCTTCATTCTTAGGTCACTGATGCCTGGGGAGACCTGCAGAACCAACAGACACTGTCATCCACGATTTCCCCTTTGTGTAGCTTGATAAATTGCTTGACTTTTTCATGAGATAAATATGAATCTCAACACAGATTTATACTCCTTACATGGATGAGTATGCTAAAGTAAATTCACAAATCACATGCTAGAGAAGTATTTAGTCTTTATTTTTATATTAAATAATTTATTTATATATAAATTTCACATCTTTGTAATCCGCGGGGTTCACCCACTGCCTTCACTCCCTGATCATTCCCACCTTCTCCCACCTCCCCACCCCCTGTTGTGTACTTCAGTCTGGTTGTTAGATTGTTTTGACTTTTCTTCATGGCTTTTTGTTTATTTTTCTTATGTACCATATATTAGCGAAACCATTTGGTTTCTGTCTATTTCTTTCTGACTTATTTCTGCTAATATGATTTCTTCTAAGTACATCAATGTTATTGTAAAATCCTAAAATTTGCCATTTTTAAATGATGAGTAATATCCCTTTGTGTAAATATACCACATCTTTTTTTTTTTTTTTTCATCCAGTCATCTGTTTTGGGACATTTGGGTTGTTTCCATGTCCTTGCAATTATAAATCCTTTTCTGAACACATCTATAGCAGGTAAAAAATTAAAGAAAACATAAATAGCTGGGACTACATCAAACTAAAAATCTTCTGTACAGCAAAAGAGACAACAACAACAAAAAAAAAAGAAACTCAACCGAGTAGGAAAAACCTTTGGCCCTCCACACAAGTGATAAAGGTTGGATACAAAGATACACAAAGATCTCACACAACTTAACAAAAGCAAAAAAAAAAAAAAAAAAAAAAAAAAAAAAAAAAAAAAAAAAAAAAAAAAAAAAAAAAAAAAAAAAAAAAAAAAAAAAAAAAAAAAAAAAAAAAAACAGTTAAAAAATGGGGACAAGAACTAAAAAGACACTTCTCCAAAGAGGAAATACAAAAATACAAATGGTCAACATGCATATGAAAAAATGCTCAATGTCACTAGCAACCAGGGAAATGAAATCAAAACCACAATGAGATACCACCTTACACCAGTAAGAATGGCCCACATCCAAAAAATGGGCAACAACAAGTGCCAGTGTGGATACAGAGAGAAAGGAACACTTTTACACTGCTGGTGGGAAAGTAAACTGGTCCAGCCACTATAGAAAGCAGTGTGGAGGACCCTCAAGCTAATGAAAATGGAACTACCATTCAACCCAGCAATTGCTCTTCTGGGAATCTACCCAAAGGAGACCTCAATGCTTGTACAGAGGGACACCTGTGTTTGGATATTTACTGCAGCACTATGTATAATTCCAAGGATGTATTTAAAGACTTTAAAAGTACATTTAAAATATTTTAAAAGTACATTTGTCATTTAGGAATGTTAAAAGTGAGCATTTATTTAATAATTGACCATAAATGTAGTCAATTACAGCACAAATGTGTCATTTAATAATATAGTTTAACTTCATTCATGTCCATGTAAATGCAATATAATGGTTTTCTATAATTTAATAAGACTATCTATTGATATTAAGCTAAAATTAAAAATTAATGTGAATGGTTCTTAATACTAAATTCAATCTGCTTCAGGCACAAATATTTAATGCTTAGTTTTGGTTTGGTTGTTTTTGACTCATAATTAAATTTATAATATTCTCTCATGTTAAAAATATAATTTATTTTTGTTTAAATGTGAAGCTTATCTTAAGTGAAATATAAGGCTAGAACACCCAATTTCACCTGCTTTGAGTGAAATACTTTGTGTATGAACATTAGTTAACATTTTTAAATATTAGGTCAATAATCTCTTCTCTCTTCCAGTATTAAATGATGTAGAACAGATTGGTTTTATTAGCACCATTGCCCTACTGTAGTCAAAATATAAAAATGAAATCAAGTATTTAGACAACTCAAAATACATGATATTTTCATTACTTTTTCCTATAGTGTTGTCTCATGAAATTCTTCATTTTTATCATTTTCCTCTTATTTTAGAGTTTTTTCATAGAACTGCTTGCTGGATATAAGGAACAATTTGATACAAAACTTTGGCAATAAAATTATAGAATTTAGTAGTCTGACGGAAAGTACACATCTGGTTTAGTCAGTGACCTTGAAGAAGAAAGTGTTTGATGTCCACATGTTATTACTAACTTGTTATAATTTTTAGTAATTCTTTCTTGCTATGTGTCTGGAAAGAACAAAAGTACAGAAACCTAAAATTTCAGAGGGAAGTTAAAAACAGAACAGCTGTACTTGCAAAAGTGTGTAACATTTCCTCCCCAGTGAAAACAAAGAAAACAGTGCAGGCATATTTTTCCTCATTATCCATGTGCATAGGTAAAGCAGAGGAAGGAGTTTTGTTCTGGAAAATAATCATAAGGGCAAAATACACATGCACACACAGAGAAAGAGAGCTAGATTATTCATTGAAGTTCAATGAAAAAAGTAAAATGTATTTTAAAGCAAATGGATAATTGTATGATATCTTTGGCTGAACAGAACAAATCACAAAGGAAACCAATTATACCCCACATTGTGAAATTACATTAAATTTTTAGTTTAAATCCTTGTTGGTTAAATTCCTGATTAACAGTTCAAAATGTTATTGCAATTCTACCTGAACTCCTAGTCATTAAATCGCTGTAGAATACCTTGCCAGCTAAAAAAACATGCTTTTCTATGCAGCGTATGATGTATGTATTGATGGGAGAGTTACGTTCAAAGGAGTATTGAGAAGAGGAGCATGAAGAGAAAACATCCTCTTTACAGCCTCTATACTGGCATATATTCTTCCCCCCACACTTCCACATAGCATTTCCAGATAATACTAAGTATTATGATGAGTGTGTTACCACATGAAGTTGGTTGATCTTCTTTAATGGCTAGAAGGAGAAGAAAATGGTGAGTTTCACTAGGTAGCAGGGAATTTGAGAATAAAAGACACCAAGAAGTCTTGGATTGCATCTGGGAACAGCTCTCTGGGAGCTATCCAAGGTACTAGACAGTTTAAATTTTGTTCTGACTTTGATTAGTTTGTCCTTGAGAAGTTGGGTGCAGTGATGGTAGAGATTGGAAAAAAGGAAGAAATGTTCTTCTAAGTACTATAAGTTCAGGTTACAAATTATGAACACCCAGGAAAGTTATTTAATCTTTCTAAATCTCAGTTTCTTTACTTGGACATAAAACTACCTATTTCATAAGATCATAGATTTTGTAGAAATGAAATTCGTTAACACATGCAAAGCATTTAACAAATGACTGGCAAAGAATAGGTACTTCTTAAATGTCAACTGATTAGTATTCATACATTCAAAGACAATAAATATACCTACGTATCTACTCTCAGAACTACTAAGTGCTCTATTTTGGTATATAAATCCTAAATTTTAAGCCCATATCTGCTACTTTCATAGTCCATAGAGACAGAAAATATGTATGTTTTTGTCTATTACTTAAAAAATACCTGGTCAAAAATGGGTTGCCAATGCACAAGTGCTGAAAATGAATTTGTGAAGGAAGGAAATAACAGAGAAACCATTAAAGACAGAGCAAGATATATTGCTAAAATCTTTTGAAAGAATGGAAAATATATGCAGTATCCACCTTGGGGAAAAGTAGAGCCAAGGTCTTTATAAGAAAAATAAACATGCCTTCATTTCGCCTATAAAAATCCTTTTGACATTCTTGAAGTAAGAAACAATATGACAAGTACATGAACCAAATTTCAAAATAAAATTATTTTTAAAAAATAAAAGATTTTTTTTCAATTTTTCTTTAAGGCTGTCTCACTCTAAAATTTCCACTAAGTTCACAGACAGAGACACCATGGCATAAGCCATAGGAAAAAACAAGATTTTTACACATTCCTAATGTTTACCATCTCCATCCTAATCTTATAATTTATTTTAAATTTGGAATACATTTCTGCTCCTATGCCCTAATGAATTCTGATCTCAATAATCATCTTCCAGTAGATTGTGTATCCTTTGCATATTCTATGTGGGAGGTCTATCATGCTTCCTAAAATCTAATAATTTTCTGCTTTTGTAAGTAAAATTTCATTTTTTTCTCCAGCTTCATTTTTGATCCAGTTGATTAGCCAATGCTCCCTATAAAAAATCATATCAAAACAAAACTAAACAAAAACATATCATATTTGTGTACCAAAGTATACTTAGCTATCTGACTCCATTCAATGTGAAATCAATAAAACTTTGAAAAACTATTCCTGAAAGAAGTTCAATGCATAATCAGGTGGACTTAAAAGTTCTTCTTCCTCACCTAACAACAATACAAGGAAAGTTTGATGAAATTGAATTATAGAATATATTTTTATGAGAGCTACCTGGATTTATGCTATTATGCTTATATTATTGTAGTTAAAATGCCACAGTTCAAGGACATTAAAATTCAAAATGAAAAGTTAAGTATTTTATTCTAATTCAAAAGGCTCTTATTCTACAAATTGGCCCCCAAATGAAGAAATGAGAGAATAATTACTGTAAAATCAAGTTCCCTGATTATAAATTAATGAAATATATTTGGAATGATGGATAAGATAATTGAATAAAGTTGTCTACTTACAGTTTTCATACATGCATGAGATTACATAAGCTACATAAATGTTCCCTTTTCTCTTTGTCATATCATTTATTCTTTCCCTCTTATAGAATGTCAGTCTAAAGAAACAGCAGTTAATTTATAATAAAAAGATTCTTTTTCCGAGTAAATACATATATATTATATCTATATTGTATTATATATTATAGCATATATAGATATATTATAGATATATATTATATCATATGTATATATTACAGTCATAGTTGTAGACTTATTGACTATGAACTCTTGTAGAGGACATTCACTTTCCTTACTAATGACCGTCATAATAATGCAAACTTAGAAAAAAACACTTCTGTTAATTTGCATTCTTGTGACTTGAAAATTTCTACTCCTAGAATAAGAATATATATTTTAACTACTTTTTAAAAGTTGACTAAATTAGTTGTAGGATCAATAAGACAAGAAGGTGAATACTAAGTTGTCATGGAAACTATTTATGAGTTTCCAAGGTCTGCATTAAAATCAAGTCTTATTTATATAAGGGATATAAGAAAAACAAGCAGACAAGAAAAATTTAAAACTGCCAACAAAGCTGAAGCAATAGAGCAAAGGAGGGGAAGGAGAGAAAAATCGGGGGAGGGATGGGCACAAGAGATTAAGATGGTTCACAGGTGATAAGATAATGGGAGAACATAAGGATAGACAATGATGTTTTATATATATATATAAAACATGTGTATATATACACACGTGTATGTGTGCACAATCAATAAAAAATAAAAAGAATTATTCAAATCACAAACATGAAAAAAATCAAATTATAAACATCAAGTTGTAAATAATGTATTATCACATATTGTATTCATGCTGTGTGAACTGCCTATGTCTTATGTCCATTAAAAAACAAATATAAAATAATATTTATCATTTTATAGATGTCTTTGGAAAATTCTGTCCTACTTAATGACTTCATGTTACAGTTAGAAAATACAGATCTCATATAAATTTTTGAGATCTCATATAAATTCAGACAGTCCACCCATTTTAATAGAAATAAAGTTAATTGAGAAAGGTTTTTGTGAATTTGAACACAAAATCAGTTATATAAATTATGAGATGACATATGTGTAAAACTTAAATAAAAGTCTGACTTTCAGCTGTAAAGAAAGAATTTGTGAGAATACAATTAATGATACTAGCATATTTTTAAGGATGAGTCAAGTTGGGTATAACGAACTTAGAACAGAAAAAGATATACAATGAATTATAAACCGGTCAATTAAATTCAACTTCTTATACTGTGAGTGATTCGTGTCTCTTATGGAAATAAGTGATTGGTTTACTACAACTTAATTTTATGGCCATTTCAATCAGATAGTTCCAATTTTATGGTATCTAAAAAAAGTGATTTCTTGAATAGAGATTTCTGAACAAAAAATAATGGGCAAAATGACCAATATAAGTATCTAAGTTATAAATCACTGCATTACTAATAAGAAAACTTAATAAATAGACAAGTTCCAGTGTTCACTATAATAAGTCCTGTTAGGACAGATTCACCTTCATTGTTTTAGATGAATCAAACTGTGGCCCCTAGTCACTGACAGTAATATATCAAGGCAGTTTTTGAGTTACCCTAACTCTGTCATAAATCAACACAACTTCTTTTAGTATTATCTGACTGCACAAATGTCACCTAAAATTTGCAACAAAAAGTGACATAAAAGAACCTATTGAAGCAAATTCATAGATTTTCCGGGATATGACCTTGAGAGAGAGACAGATATATTCCTTATTACAGATATTACTGCTGCTGAATAAAGCATTCTTGATGAAATAGAACAACAAACCCATACTTACAGATTTTATCAATTAAGGATGGAGAGGTCAGTGTAGCCATGTCTTATTTTTTCTGAAGTCTCCCTTGTAAAGTGTCACATTGCTGGAGCTAATATGAATGTCTGTACCTTAAAATTATCTAGAAGTATCTTCATTGACATGTTGGCACTACAATTGAAATTACTCAAAGAACTGGGGTAACTGGAACTCTTTAAACCAGAGCACTTACATTTGGTCTCTCTCTGTGTGGCCTGTGATTTCCAGAGCACCAATTCCCAGAGGCAATATTCCATGAGAAAGCAAGTAGAAGAGTGACCTTTCAAAGGGAATCAGAGAAAAAAGCATGATATTTTACAAACTAGCTTCAAAAAATCATAGTTTTTTTATCAAAGGTTATTTTTTAAATTCATCTCTAATAAATCACTAAGATTAACCCACTTTCTATATTTTTATTTTCTCCAAATCACATATTTTGTTATTATTTATTCATTTTTTTCTTTTTCCTTGTTCTAAAATATGTCTCATGGATATGAGTTTTGTTGCTATTATTGTTTATGCATGTATGTATTCTTTGCACTGAGTATTATACTGGTGAATAAATCACTAATAAATTTCTAAACATTCTTGATGATTTTTATAAAGAGCAAAGACATTTACAAAGCAAACTTACTCTGAAACTCTCAAAGTTAGAAATTTTATGATAGTAAACTTTAAATCTATGATTATCAACAAATATTTCATATATAATTAGATGTAGCATGTAGTATTGATGCCAGTTGTCCTGTGAGAAATTGCTTCTTTTTAGTACATTAAAGCTATGAGAATTTTTAGTCTTTTTAGAAAGAAAGCTGAATTTTGTTTAACTCACTTTTTCCCAACTTATTACAAATAACTTTTATAACAGAGGATTTACATACCTTTTATGGATAATTTTCTACAGAACACATTTTAGGCCAACGCCTCATCCTAAATTAGTTAGAGTTGATTGCTAGCCTCCAGAATCTAGGTGCCAAAAAGATAAAAGATGAAGATCCACTCTGTGAAGATGTCAAAATGTTTGATAGAATTCAAGTAACTTGCTTAAGGCCATAAGTAAAGCTTTTGGAAGGCTGAAAACTGAAGTCTAGGTCTTTATCTTATTGATGAAATGTTGTTTTTACAGCACCATGGGTTTCCTGGATAGACAGACACAAAACCTACCTTCAACTTATCTTAGACAGATGATTACTCCCTTTTTAAAATCCTTTGCGTATTTTAATTTACAATCTCTTTCAGTAGCCTGCCCTATTATTTATCAAGTTGAACTCAGATTGCAAAAGGGTGGGATTCAATTCCACAGGGAAAGCATTTTCTTTGTCTGATTTAAAATGTTCCATTAAAAATAAATAATAATACAATAAGTTTACCAGCACAGTTTGCACTTGTGTTTTGGCCAATAGGGTGGTGGAACTTGGAGCACTTTCTTCAGCATTCACTCAGTGCTTGGCACCAGGCCCCAGTTTAATGACAATCTGAGTCCTCACACTCACAGGCTCCGCCCAGTAAGGCTGCCAAGCATTTGTCATAGTCATGCACATCAGTCAGTCACAGGAACGGAATGTGAAATGGTTGAGCATGCAGCAGACCCTGAGGCAGATCGTCTTCCAACTCCAAAATGCTGAATACTTAAAATACAATCTCTATTTTACTGAACTAATAAATTATATAATTGAATCATCAGATTCTTGATTTCCTCAAAGATTTTAATCACTATGCCAATGTAAGAACATAACTTCATTATAAAATAGTTTCTGTAAACATTCACCCATTTGACCCATTAAGTTATATAACAAGCAGAATCTTAGGTAGCTAGACATAAAATTCTATGTTAAATGACACAGACTTTGTATTTCCACAGACTCAATATGGGTTCAATAGCTGACTCATCAATTGCTATGTAGATTTTAAGATATTACTTAACAAAGTCAAGTTTTCCAAATCTGAAAATGGGAAGAGTATTATAGCTTTACTCTAATTTTATGAGTCAATTAAGAAAATATACCTGAAAGTAACTGACACAACGATGCTGCATTATAGATTAAAATATTCTTTCTTATGTGATACAAATTAGAATTCTATTTTAATATCACTTGAGGATTTAATAGTTAAAAGAATAAATGAAAAATAGATATGTAGAATTACTATTTAAGTGCATAGAGTTTCAGTTTTTGAGTTCAAATTTTTCTAGAGATGCACTGTTTATAGCTAGTACTAGTGACCTCTACACTCTGAAATGGTTAAAATGTAGGATAAGGTGACATCAGCAAGATGGCAGAATGGGTGTCCCATTATCACATCTTGCCTTAACAATAATAATTTGACAGCCATTCATGAACAATAGAATCCTGTGGGAGCTTTTGTATTCCGGCAGAAAATATTAAGGACTAGTTGAGTCCAAGGCTAAGGAGAGTCATTTTGAGAAGTAAAAACAGTGCCCAGTTGGTAGACTTGTTGACATTGGTTTTGGTGAGAGACAGAAAAACAACCTTATCTCTGTGCAGACTTGTTTACAGTCATACCTGCCATAACCTGAATGACAGGTCCATTGATTTCAGTCTTAGTTGTGACACTGAAGGGTCCTGTGAGCTTGCTTCAGTTCTTCTTAATCAATAAGCCTGCTCATGTGTACTCTGAGATTGGTCCTCTAATTTCAGTCCTGAAATCTTGAAATGATCTTTCAACTCAGTTCCAACCCCTCTCAGATGCAAGAATACTCATTCACTCTCAGAGAACTGCCAAGAAACATATATATCTCTATCCCCAGTTTTAGGACATAAATTTTGGTCAGACTATACTTCTTGAAGTATACTCTAAATCCAGGTCCAGTTATTGCATTCACAGTCTGGTACAGTTTTGACTACCCATAAACCTTCTAAGAAATACAACTATGTTTTTGGAGATAAGAATACCAATAACAGTCTAACTACAGATCTTAAGCAGTCCTCTGATCAGCTCTAGTCTTTCTCATGCACATTCCTGGGCAATCTACAGTGAATAAAACCCCAGAAAGAAACATCTGCCGTACACCCAGAGGCAGACCTGCAAAATTTAATCCAAATTATCATCACTAAATAGCTCTGTAATTTGACATCAATCTTTTCAGTTCCAGTCAAAATTCAGTTCTGATTTTTCAAAGGTCTGCCAGCTACCTACTGGGAGCCATCTTAGGCACTCAAAGATAATCATACCTCTTCTTATGTGGTAACTGGTTTACCAGTCATGAACAATACTGTAGGTCTGCAGCAGAGATGCAAAACTTAATTGAGATTTTCCCCAGATATAATACCATTAACCCAGAGACTCAACCAAAGAGGATGTTTACTTCCAAAAACAAATCTGCGAAGACTAGAAGAAATTTACTCCCTCAGTTGCATGGATTAGTATAAAGCTGCATGTACTGTGAAGAATCAGATAAAGATGATACCACTAAAGAAAACTAATAAAACTCCAGTAAAAAAAAAACTAAAGAAATACAGCTATATAAGTTGCTGACAAAAACTTAAAATAATCATCTTTTTTAAAAGTTCAAGGAGATGAAAAATAATATAGATAAACGAACTACATTAGGAAAAAATACTTAAGTAAATAAAATGAGATGGCTTATATAGAAATAAAAATATAGTAAACAGCCAAATTGAAACACTGGAATTGTAGAATTCAGTGGAAACTTGACAGAAATGAAAAAAAAAATCATTAGAGGGCTCAATAGCTGTCTTGAATGCAAAGACAAGTCATAGTCATTTGAAATTAGGCAGTTACATTTCAGGGGTCTGTACTTGTTTCTCATCCCCTACACCCTACTCTGGCTGTCACTGTTAATTCCTTCCTGTCATCAAAGAATAACTCTACTTTTTCAAGAGGTTATTTTTATTACCTGAGCTAGATTAGACTCCCTAGTCCTAAAACCTTACTATTTATGAAGCTATATTTCATGATTATTGTCTTTCCATCCATATAATAAGAAACCTATGAAAAGAGAGCCTGTTTTGTTCATCTGCTGCATCTTGAGTTTCTAGGGAAGGGTAAATAAATCATGGAAACATTATAAATATTATAGGTCGGTAAGAAGAAGAAAGCAAACGGGAGACAAAGATAGGAAGGACAAAGAAAGGAAGAAAGGAGGGAGGAAGGATGGCAGAGAGGGAGAAAGGGAGGGGATGAAAGGATGGAAGAAAAAATTGAAAAATGAATAAGTATGTAGGTTTTATCATATTATTTCAATATTTTAAAATATACATATAATAAAAAAGGTTTTCTAATGTAAGAAAAGAAATTAGACAGCTAAAAGACAAAAAGAAAAAAGTTTGGGAGGAGGAAGAAAACATATGGAACTTATGGAAATCTAAGAAACATGAGATTCCTAGTAGAAGACAGAAAAAGAAGCAGAAAGTTAAATAATTCCTGAAAACTTTCCAAATCATGAGAGTAATATGGATATCAAGTTATATGAAATTCAAAGCACACATAAGAAGGTTGATCCAAAGAAGAGAACCCTGAGAAACATTATTATAAAGTTCTTGAAAGTGAAAAATGAGAATTTTCAAATAAGGAAGAATAGATTCATCATATAGAAGGGAAAACCCATAAAGCTATGATCATATTTCTCTGTGGAAACTGCAAAGCATGATGGAATAAGATGATAAGTTTACAGTGCTCAAAGAAAACAAAAACAGACAACCTGCTATATCCAGCAGAACTGAATATCCAAGACTCCTATATCCAGCAGAACTATACTCCAGAACTGTATGTAACAGCAAAATACATCCCAGGAAAGTAAAAGCTGAGAAAGTTTGATTCAAAATATTATAGTAACTGGTATGACCTTAGTGTTACCCCACCAGACAACTCCCAAGAAGTTTACTAACTATCCTGGTCCCTGAATCTTGTTGGAACTAATGTCCCATCCTTGTTGCAAAAGGAACTTAGTGATATCTTCTGACAGTAATGGCTTTGTTTGATATTTACCACTTGATGAGATATTACTGGCGTTCATTTTGCATGTCTAATTTCTATAACTGTGATTATTTGTGAAGTCAGAGTTCACCAGAAGTAGTTGTGATATCCAATCACCCTACAATATACTAGGATGTTGGTGAGGTAGACTGAGTATAATCCAGAGGGAATAACATTAATTTAAAGTTCTGCATTGAAAAAAAAACTGAAGGAGTTCATCACATCTAGATATGTTTTAGGAGAAATGCTCAAGAGATTTCTTCAAATTGAAATAAAAGGACACTAAATAAAAACATGAAAATATAAAACTCACTCATAAAGGAAAATATACCAAACCCATAATATTCTACTACTGTAATTATGCAAATAAGTTTTAGATCTAATAGAAAAGTTAGAAGACAAAAGTTTTCAGAATAGCTATAGCTATACTAAATTACTTTAATATATAGAATATAAAAGAAGTAAAATGTGATACAGTAAAAAATTAGGTGAAGAAGTAAAACTACAGCAAGTATGTTTGCAATTGAAATTAAATTTGTATCAGTTTAAAATAGACTTAACTAAAAATATGTAAATTTCAGAGCAATCATAAATAGGAAAACTATGGAAAAGATAAAAAATAGAGTAAAATGTAAACCTGTGCCACAACAAAAAAAACAACAATTGCAAAGAAAACAAAAGAGGAAGGCAGAAACAAAATAGACTCTAATAACCTAGGAGAAATGGATATATTCTTAGAAACAGAACCTACCAGACTAAATAATGACAAAATCTCAACAGACAAGTAATGAGTAAGGAGGTTACAACAGTAACAATAATAATAATGGCAATAGGGGGAAAAAAACAACTCCTAGCAAACAAAATTTCAAGATCAGAAGACTTCATGGATGAATGCTATCAAATATTTAAAACAGAATTAATGCCAATTCTCCTCAAACTCATCCAAAAAACTTGAGGACTAGGGAGTACTTCCAAACACATTTACAAGGCCAATTATCCTCATACCAAAGCCAAACAAGGACACTACAAGGAAATTACAAACCCATATCCCTGATGAATATATACATATGTATATGTATATGCAAAATCCTCAAAATGTGAACAAGGAAAATTCAATAGTACATTAAAAGGATCATATATTGTGATCAAATTAGATTTCTCACTAGGATGCAAGAATAGTTCAGAATATGCCAATCAATGTGATACATCAAGTTAATATAATGAAATAAAACCTCAGATCATCTCAATGAGGCAAGGAAATAAGTTTGACAAAGCTCAATATATTATAACAAATACTCAACATGTCAGGTATAAAAAGGTATATGTGTATATATATATGTACATATATATATGTACATATATATATATATATATATATATATATATATATATATATATATCAATGTAAGGAAGCCACATATCAGTCTTACAGCTAATAGTACACTGAATGGCAAATAGCTGAAAAGTTTTTTTTCTCTAAGATCAGGATCCAAACAAACTCTCACCGCTTCTACTTAAAATAGTAATAGAAGTCCCAGATTAGACAAGGAAAAAAAATAAAAAATGGTATCCAAATTAGAAGGGAACACGTAAAATCCTTTATAAATGATGTGTTCTTATATATCAAAAATTCTAAACTCTACCAAAAACTTTTAAAAAATGAATTCAATAAAGTTTCAGGATACAAAAATCAATATTCAAAACAGTTGTGTATTCATATACTAAAAATGTACTACTACATTAGAAAAGGAAATTAGAAAATCCCTTTTACAATAGCATCAAAAAGAATAAAATACCCCAAAATAAATTTAATCAAGAATTTGAAAGATATATTTATATGTAATCTGAAAACCATAAAATATTGATTTAAATACAGTAAGATACATAATTGAAAAATATTCCATGTTCATGCATTAAAAGAAGTAAAATCATTACTATGTTTTACTATTTAAAGATATCTATAGATTTAATGTAATTTATCAAAATTCCAATGAAATTTTAAAAGAAATAGAACAAACAATGCCAAATTTTTAATAAGAACCACAAAAGACCCTGAATAGCCAACTAATTTTGAGAAGGAAAAAGAACTCTGGAGGTATTACAATTCCTGATTCTAAACTATACTACAAAACTGTAAAGAAAACCGTATGATTCTTCAGAAATACAAAAATCTAGACCAGGGGAATAGAGTCCAGAATAAACCTATGCATAAATGGTTAATCTTTTCCTAGAGCAACAATAATATACAATGAAAAAAAATGATTGTCTCATCATTAAATAGTCTTGGAAACACTATGCAAAAGAATGAAATAATGCCTGCTTTTATTCCATATAAAAATTAAACTCAAAATGGATTTGAGATTAAGGTAATACCTGAAATCATTACACTCCTAGAAGAAATCATGTGGGGAAACCTCTTTAACATTGGTTTTAGTTATGATTTTTTTTTTAATCAAAAGCAGAGACAACCACAGCAAAAAATAGAAACTTAAAAATAAAAGGGAACAACAAAAATAAAAAGGCAATTTGAGATATATATATATATGTGTGTGTGTGTTTGTGTGTGTGTGTATGTGTGTGTGCGTGCGCATATATATATCAGATTAGTGGTTAATATCCAGAAAATATAAGACATATACACAACTCAATAGGTAAAAAAATAAATAGCTTTATTATAAAATGGGAAAAGAAGACATTTTTCCAAGGAAGGCATAAAAATGTCCAAAAGACATATCAAAAGATGATTGTTTATAATAGGGAACCCTCTATCAAAGGTTAAAGTTTCCTCTATCTTCAAGCCAATGAGAATCACACTTAAAGATCATCTCTCAGATAAATAATTGGGTCTCATTATTATCCCTATAACTGGATCACTAACACCTAACATTTATGTTTCCCCTAGATGTACATCTGTATTTTTAGACTTTTCCCCATTTTCCACTTTGTGTTCCATATACTTCTGTTACAAACACCTTGATTTCCTGCCAATTTGGCTAACATTTTGAAAACCTCTTTGGCCCTGGCCAGCTCCCTCTCCTTTGAGATGGGAGATGGCTCCTTTCTCAGTCTTTTTGGCTACTGACTGAGGTCTTATTTCAAATCTCTTATGTTTCCCCTGGGGCCAATACACTGCCAATAGTCTAATTATAAGCATTTCATTTTCTGCTGAGTGCCCTCCAACCATTCAGGGCCTTTTAACTATGAATACCACCAATATCAGCCTGAAATTGAGTTGTACTCTTAAACGCTCTGCTTTTTGACTTCATCGCCCGAGCATCAATTCTGCATTATGCCATCCTCCAAAATGGTTCATTCTCTTCTTCCTGATATGCCACCATTTTGTATTCCAAGAGCCATAGGCAAAGTCCATGCAAAATATAATATCATGAATAAAATTCATAGTCAGGGCCTTTATGGTTACAAAGTCAACCAAATAAAAATGTACCAGTTTACATTATTTTGATTCTTAGTAACCCAAAGGCATGGAAAATTCTCTAAATAAAAAGGCACTTAGGCCTGGCAAAGCCTGGAAAGTACAGACAATGATTGCAGTTCTACATTTCAACTCATTTTCCATAAACATGTATAATCATTACAAGACTAAAATTGAAGTTCACTTGTGCCCCAAACTATAGAAATCACTTTATATCAAATGTCAACCAAATCTGCAAGCTATTTTCATGTAGAAAAGAAAAGCATGCTTTGACATTTCACACCAAAAATATGTTTTCTGGGCAGGTTCAAATCAAAATAAAATTATTCACCTTAACAATTCAATGTGAAAGTAAATTCAGATAATTACATAACCTAATGTGTAAAGACAATAAAAATTTTAAACAGAAACTCAATACGGCTGACTTCCTAAACTATATAACCTGGAACAACAATTACTATTCAAAACACTTATTACAATAAATAAAAGCAAATTTCAACTAGACTATTTCAGTAAGAGGATCATTAGTTTATTCTTTCACGGTACCTGATTATTCAGATACATTATGGATCATAGGCTCCCAGGGGTCTGAGGTTTCCACCTTACCATGATCTATCTGGTCTTACCACCCACAGTATGGATGATAAATAAATCCCCTTAACATGAGTTGAAAAAATACTGTGTTCATAGACTAGGCAATGTAATGGTCCATAAAGCAAAAGTAGAGACATGGAGATTGGAATAGAGACAGATAGAGATTGAGATACCAATACAAAAAAACTCTAGAAAATGCCAAATGAATACATGAACAAAAATGAAAACAACCAAGCTACCTAAGGGATTTTTCAAGGTTTAGGTGGTTGCAGGTGAATATGTTGCCGCATTTTTCAAAGAAACTGAGCAGAGACAATAGATTTTGGCACACCAGGAGCTGTCAGCAAGTTCTATAATTAGGGGATAGTTTTGATTATCCTAGCTCAGGCGGCTACAGCAAAATATCAAAGACTGAGTGGATTAATCAGCAAACATTTTGTTTTCATTTTCTTTGTTTTTTTAGATTTTATTTGGGGGGGAGAAGAGAGAGAATGAATGAGAGAGAGAGAGAGAGACTACTGTCTTTTAATAAGAACACATTTTTTAATAAGGGTTTTGCCTTCAAGACTGAATAATCTCACACAGGCTCTACCTCCTAATACTACCACATTGGGGATTAGTATTTCAACATATGAATTTTAGATAAACTGAAACATTCAGTCCATAATAGTTGTCATTTTTTGAATATGAAGCTGGAAAAAATAAAAATCCACAATGCAGTGAATATGGTTTCTCTTACTGAAATTTAGAGACAACTTCATGCCTTTGTTAAAATTGTAATGACCTGCTACAGACACACTGGAGCATAGCATTTCTGGTACATTCTGCTTAACTGAAAAACATAACAGGGGGTGTTAACTCTAAACTATAATGTTTCTCTCTTTTTCAACATTCATTACTAACCATCCTTAATGATGGTTTTGATTCATTTTCAATAATAAGACATAAATCATCTTCATCTATTTATATGAATCATTTCATATACTATATAACATAATGAATTCAAGCTTCCAATGATTTAAAACTAGTTTGGCAGACTTAGTACTTTTTTTTATTAATTCCAGCAATGAAGTTTATTTCCTAGTTTCCTATTGACTCATGGGGTATCTTAAGTAATTTATTTGCTTATTTGCTTATCTTATTTTTGAATGTGTATAAGAAGTTAAAAACATTCCTTATCTATGCCATAAGATATATTGCTTTTTTTCCAAAAAAAGAGAATAAATTGTATTACCATGGGATTATAATTTTTCCAACTGCTCAAGAACCGTTTATTGTATCTAGCTGTTTTTTCTACATTCCGAGTTATATGTGTTCCAATATTTCTTAAAGCACTTATAAGCAAGAGAAAATTCAAAGTCACTTGTTAATTTTATAAATGAATTCAGATAATTATTAGACTCATTGAGGCAGTATAATAAACAACATCAAAGAGAACAGTGAGAAAGGGTTTCTAGAATCAGTAATATTTTTCCTTATTATCTTTTAAATTATGAACTTATCTTAGTCCCTTCATTTGTGGCTGAAGAAGAAAGTCTCATCTGTGCTAGAAGAAAATAAATAAGAATACCTATAATTAGAGTGCACAGTCCTCAGTCTGTCTAAGATCTATTCCATTACTTCAAATTATCCCTAAAAGTTACTTTAGTTAGGTCTCACCTGATAATCATTGAACTTAGTAAATTTTTACTTAGCTTCATTAGCTCAATATCTATATAGGGGTTCTATCTAAATTATAGATCATTTTAAAGAAGTGTTACCTGAGTTTATAGCAATTCTTCTACTCCTTTATTACTGAAAAGTCACAAATTTGAAATTTTTTCTCAAAAGATGGAGTTTTGCATATATCAGTGTAAAATTATCTAAATTCAAGATTTCCTATCAGTTCAAATCAATCCCAATACATCACAATTAGAACCATCTGCAATAATACATCATCAATATAACAGATTGCTCTGAGTCTATGCTTGTTTGGTCCATTAAAAATAATTTTCTACATGCTTCTTGAAAAACTTGTATTCAAAATTTCTGTTTGAAACAAAATTGTGTGTTGCATCCTATCATTTTTGTTCCATTAAAAAATTTTTTGAACATTTCAATTTTCAAAACATGAAGGCAGTAAGATGAGCCTTATCTATTTTCCTACCAATAATTTAAGTAATATGCATAATTTCCAGAAAGAATATTCACAATATCTCTAATTTCTGCTATTGTAATATATTTCCTGCAAAGATTTCCCAGAAATATGAGACTGTATTAAAATTTTTATTGGGGAATTTTTAGTACTTGGAGTTGAGAAAATGCTATCTTGATTTAAGCAGTGTAATTCAACACCATAACTACTAAAATGAACTCAAATTAAGCTTATGAATATGATTATCAGTCAACAAAGTCAAACTTTTCCCCTATCATGAAAATTTCTAGTTGGAAAGGTACCATGAATAAAATAAAAAGTATTCCATGATAAAATTTATAAGGTAATAATCAATTGACAATATAAAATAAGACTATAAAAGAAATCTAACTCTATAAGTGCAAAGAATCTGAGATCCCATATATTGTCTGAGTCAAAAAGTAGTCACTAAAAAAAAAAAAAGAGAGACTGAGAGGCTAAAAATAGACTATGGCCTGTTTTTCTTATCCACTCCTCTTCACCCCTATCTTATCATTGTTCATCTCTGGATTCAGTCCTAATTCAGAATTTTCCACCCATTTAGTGCCATAATTATCAGAAAGTTCAAATATTGTAGCTCTCACCTCTCTTAAATTCCCCAATTAAAATGTTAAGAATCTGTTCTGATACAATGTCATATTATTTTATTTATTTATTTTAAATATATAGACTGTGTGCTAAGCATGACATCAGTTCTAAAATTAAAATAGTGAGCAAAAATAGTTAGCTCATATTTTATTTTCTCTAGTAAAGATATCAAGGTAGATGGACAAATTATTCTACCAAATATATAAGACTGATGCTTCATTCATTCATCTATTTTTAAAATAAAAGTTTAATGTTTGTTGTGATTCAAAATATATTCTGCATCATGAGAAAACAAGAATAAAAGACTGGAAAAGTATCTGCCTCCCTAATATATTGCATTCTATGGAAAAAAGGGGAGAGGATAAGGATGATTTGGCCACCATAAATAAATAACATCAGTTTTAAAAATTCTGAGAAAGATAATTGTAGTTTATGGAAAATGTGAAGGAAAAAGAAAGTAACATGATGAAAAATAAGGGGAAATGAAGCTCTATTAGATAAAGGAAGGAAATTTGAAAGTGTTTCACATATTCAAACAACTAAGAACTAAACTTATAAAGAATCAGGTAGAGTACATTCCAGATAGAGGAATAGTAAGTATAACTCCTAGAAACAGGGAGGTTTGTGGATTTATGAGAGAAAAGAAATCGATCCTATAGCTGGAGCATAGTTAGACTGTGATTAATAAGAAAAATGACTTGGGGATTCAGAAAAAGGATTATATAAGCCACAGTAAAGAGTTTGAATTTTATTCCAAATGAAGTAGGGAGGTATTAAAAGGTCTTAACGATTCAAGTGAAGTATCTGATTGATGTTTAAAATGGCCAGTCTGTCCACTTTTACTAAATGGAATATTGAAGGATAAGAAATGAATTAGGCAATTAAAACAGTCATAAATATGTTCCAGACAAGAGATGACATGGTGGTGACAGTGAAAATTAAAGTGAATGACAAACTTGTAACACTTAAGGAAAGAACTGCACAGGCTATTGATAGATACAAAAATAAGGACTTTCCAATTTCTAGTTTGAGAAGCTAGTTACAATGGATTTAACATTTCTTGAAATAGGGAAATGTGAAAAGACAGGTTGGGTTTATTTTGTTTTTGTTTTGCTTTTTGATGAGCTGCTTATAATTATTGCTGTTTTATGGATAGAGAGAAAACATGGATCAGGAATTTTGCTTTCATCTTGTAAATATAAAATATCAGCAAGATCTAGCTTTCTAGTATGGAATTGAATATGTGATTCTGGAGCACAGGTGAAATATTATTATTGTAAATAAATATTTGGGAGTAATGAACATAAAGATATCATAGAAAAGAGTTATCTACATTGTCTATTATATATTATAAAGATTATATTATTATATATATTATATATTATAAAGAAAGTAAAAACAGAACAAAAGCTAAAACTTAGTAGTATTAAAAACTAACTGATGAAGGCCGGTATGGTGGTGCATGCCTGTAGACGGCAGTCTAGAAAGTCGCGGCTGGGGCCAGGGATCGTGGTTCGAGTCCCACCAGGGGCATGGAGCAAGACCTAGTCCCACAAAATCCCAGTTCGGTATGGTGGCACATACCTGTAATCTCAGCTACCTGGGAACTTGAGGCTGGGGATTGCTTGAGTCTGTGGTAACCCGGGCAACGTGGGTTCCACAGGCAAAAATAGCGAGACCTAGTCTCAAAAAAAAAAAAAAAAAAAAAAAAAAAAAAAAAAAAAAAAAAAAAAAAAAAAAAAAAAAAAAAAAAAAAAAAAAAAAAAAAAAAAAAAAAAAAGCTAGTTGATAAGACCAAAAAACAGTGATCAGTTAAATCAAGAAGAGCTATTAGATATGTTTTTACAAGTTAAAAAAAAACTTTCATGAAAACATAAAATGAATGTGTCAAAATCTTAACTCTTTAATTGAGGAAACCAGAGATGTCACAACTTCAAAGTCAAATACTCACAAGTTACATGAAATAAAGGAATGAAGTAAATTTACAGTTGAACTCAAAATTGACTTTCTCAAGTACAAGAGGAGAGTATAAACAGTTTTTAGTATAAAATATATTTTTATCTATAGAGATTTTTTTATTATTTTTAACTGTCTATAATTTCTAGTCATAAAATAGGTTAAAATAAGGTTCAGAGGCCCCATAAAAACAATCCCCAGAAGCTCCAACATGTTATTGAAAGGATATCCAGTTCTCTCCTGCTTATTCCAAAGTCAAATTATCCCCTACATGGATAACCAAGAGAATATGCTGTCTTGGAAACGAAGAAATGTTTCAATATGGAGTTAGCAGTCATCTGTGTTGAATACAGACTGCAAAGGAATACAGGGAAATGAAGACAGAAATATCCCTTGGACTTGATAAACTGGAAATAATTGGTGTCTATGAAAAAACAACTTTAGAGGGAAATAAAGATGAAAACCAGACTACTTAAGAGTGAATGGGAAGTTAGGAAGTGAGTGACTACTGAAAACGTAAACAATTCTTGAAGGTTTGGGGTTTTTATTGTTATTGTTATTTATTTTATTGTACTAAGGAAAATGTTAAAATGTGAAAGAAGCTGGAAGCAGACTTGTGATGAAAGGAATGTTTTGTTTTCTTTTACTGTATGTAAAGACCCTGAATTATGTACAATCTCTGTGATGCTATTAGGAACATCCAAGTAAAAGAGAAAAACTATTAATATAGAAGAGAAAATGCAGATGAAAAGTGCTTGCAAAGCAAAGTTAAGAAGAGCCAGTGTATGAGTAGACAATAAATATAGCAGGAAGACAAATACAGATAATATATAATGGAGAGAATGTGAAATCTCTCTCCCCCAGGTGAAATAATCCTCCTGTTATGTTATCTAATTTCTCAGGTTCAGTATTCTACCCAATTGCAAGTTTTCCTACTAACTGTTTATTTTAATCTGCTACATTCTTGTACCAACTGTTCTCTATCTTTGAGATCATACAGGTCATCTATCTTTCCATTTCTATATTCCAAATTCTTGATCTATAGATGTCTACCAGTTGTCAGACCTATACTTGCTTACATTGAAAATTCCTTAACTCACTTTGAACTCTTGCTCCTGGAGATAATTTTTTGTTTTGTTTACACTTGAAAGATAACCCCTTTCAAATTTACATTATCCTCAAAGAACAGAATAACAGGCCTCTTAATGCAGCTTTTATGTTAATATCTTTGTTAGTCATCCTAACCTAGAAGATACCATAGATTCTATCCTGAGGTTTCTATGCCAAAAAGATGGAACTAAATGGCTTAAATGCAAAAAGTGGAGAAGACTATAACTAAATGGTAGACAGGTACAGTATAATCAAATTTCAAAATATGCTCTTCTTATTTAGATAATTTACATTAAAAGCATTACATTTCAAGAAATCTCACTAACATGCAATGTCTAAAAGGAAGAAACAACTACATTTGATCTAATTACCTTATGCAAAGTATTTGAGAGAGAATCTAGCTAGGCATTTTGAGATATTTTCAAATTTGAAAATGTTTGTAGCAAAATTTTTTTCTACTATCTCTGAGGATAGTGGTCTTAATAATCTTTAGAAACAGATAAATGATAAGATAAAGTATCTTGTCAAATCACCATAGGTAGTTATTTTTTTATAAACTGCTTTCTCTCAGCTCCAAAAGGGAATATACATTCTTTGTTTCCCAGAGACTTAGAAGTAGATTTCTTAGAAACAAGGATTTCTTAAAATCCTTAATAAAATTCTGAATGTCTACTCATAAGTTTTACCTATCACAATTCTAGTTGATAGATTTACAGTGGATAGTATAAAGCAACCATGGATCTATTTTATATATTTCTATTCCTCACACAAAATAGTATGTTTCTACATAGAAGAAGAGAACACAGGTTAAGCTGGTGACAGTTCAGTGAAGGTCTTTTAAAGAGCTTCAGATATATTTTATCATTTCAAATGACTAGTATTTACCTATCCCCATGGCAGCATTAAGGCAATGTGAATATAAAGTTTGTATTAAGGTTATAAGATTAGTATTATTATTCCCAAAGTGGTTTTAAATGTAAAAAACTTTTGAAATCAAATCTTAAGGCATAGACTTGAACAAGACCATGGAGATTTGCTTGTATGCATGAGATTTCAGCTCATACAATTATCCCTAAGCTTCAAAGCTTTTTAACAGAAGCCATGATCCTTAAGGATACGGATATTAATAAGATATTTATAAACAGCCCAGTTACTCCCATATACCAATGTGGTTGCCTCCTTCCCACTCAAAATAAGAAAACAAAGAAAAGAAAATGCATCATATTACGCCACTTCTCAAAAACAATTAGCTAAAGAAAAAGGATCCAAATCACACTCCTCTTTCTTCACTCACAACAACCCATTAATCCTTGAAACATGAAAAGTCTGGTCAACCAATCTGCTGCTGTTTCTAAACTCTAACATGGTTGATTACACACAATAATAACAGCTCCTAGCTAAGGACCTCAGCCCACCCATAACCCCAGTTAGCACTCCAGAAATAGAAACTATGTTGGGACCAGACATAAGATGGACTGAAATTTATCCACAGCCTAGTAGTGAAAACTGAGTGGTCTCCGCGATGGTGTGTCAGTAGCGCCATCTATGTGTGAGAAGAATAACCATGTTCCTTGGTGACTGCTCTTTTTCAATCAAGTGATGGTAAAGTTGGGGAACAGAGACTGGCCCTTGAAATCAGACCCTAAAACTGGTACATTCAGGAGGGG
>PVHY01018963.1:15899-28323 GCA_004024945.1 Uropsilus gracilis | reverse complement strand
CCTCTCTACACCTCCCCTCCCCCCCTTCTTTAGCAAAGAAAACAGCACGCGAAAGACCCTTCTCTGCAAACGTGCATGTGTTCTGTAGAAAGCGGAGGTGACAGAGTGAGGTAACGGGGCGCAAAGGAAGGACCCCCCTCCCGCCCCAAGTCAGGGGGGCAGCGGGGGAGGCAGAGTTCAGGGGAGTCCCAATCTCCCGACCCTGCTCCCCGAGACCCCGGGTGTCCGAAAGAAGGCTGGAAGGCTGAGGACCCTGTGGATGTGGCTGCAGCAACAGCGGGAGTCTCTTTATCCAAGGAAGGGTCCCTCCTCCCCGCACCCCCCCAACCACAGCGACTTTGGGGTGCTGTCTTGGGAGTGGCTGGGCAGCAGGGAGGAGGCGAAACTTGCAGGGGCACTGAAGATATCCCACGGGAGAGGGAAATAGCCCCGTCTCTCACGTTGCCCTTCTGGGACACATCACAGATACCTCGTGATTCTGAGCAGTTTCCACAGGAGACTGGCCCACGTGCAGACCTTCACCCACCCTCTCCTGTCCCTCCCGCTGGCCTGGGGCCCTGTCCTGTGCAGGTCTGGCTGGGCTCACATCCTGCCTGCTCCCTTCGAGGACCCCCTGTGGTAGAGGGAACAGGGCTGTGGGGGATTGTGTTCCTTGTGCCCTGGCTGTGGCCGCCCCGCGGAGAATGAGCTGGTCCATGCCAGAGCTGATCGAGGACTCCACACCCCACCCTGCCCCACACAGAGCTGGACTCCTGGGCCCATCCGCGGTGGCCTGGCTGCACTAGAATCCTGCAGACGTGAAGCCTCTAGGTTTCTGGCCCAGCCTCCTCTCCGGCTTCTTCTCCTTCCTGTTCTGGCTGAGACCCAGCTGGTCACTGCCCTGGCGCTTGGCCACGGTGCAATGAAACTACCAAGTTGAGCCCACGTTGTCCCCTGGCGTCCTGAAGGACTAACTGACCCCTTGATCTGCTTTTTGGCTCCTTCAAGGTGAATGAGCTCTGGGTTCTGTAGGAAGCTCTGGGTTCTGTTTTACACTGTCATGGCATCGTGGGTTCATGTGTCCTGGTCGCTGGTCACTATGTAGCTGGCTTTTCTGTTGAAAGCTTCTATCCTCTCTCTAGGGCACCCAGAGTTTTTTGGAATCTCAATCTCTTTTACAGGTAGCATTTTGCTGAAATTGCTGGTTCTGCACAGGTAACTGAGACACTTTCCTTTTGTATGCTGTTGTCTGGTTTGGTATCAGTCCTCTAAACTCATGTCTTCAGTCCACAAATATTTGTTGAGTACATCCTGTGTTCTTCTGCTACCAACAGTAAGCTAGGTTTTTTTTTTTTTTAGCAAAGAAAAAAAAAATCCCAGCTTTGTGAGGTTTACATTGTAGTGGAGAGACAATAAAAAGACAACACATGATATAGTACATGGGAAAGTGATAATTTGATACAAAATAAAGCAAGTAATCAAAAAACAATAAGAATGTTGGAGGGGATACAGAGAAACAGGAACTTCATTCATTTTAAGTAGAAATATATAAAAGGGATAACTATTTTGGAAAATTGTCTGGCAATTGAGCAAAAGGTTAAACATGGTGTTACCGTCTGACCCAGCAATTTTTATTACTCAAGGAAAATGAAAACACATGTCACACAAAAACTAATACAGAAATGTTCGTAGCAGCATTATCCACAACACCCAAAGAACCTCTATTCCCCGAAGAATGGGTAAAGAAAATGTGGCATATTCACACAATGGAATATTAATCAGTTATAGAAAGAAATAAAGAGTATTTACCAGTAATACTACAATGTGATGGAAAACCTAACAGTTAGTGGAAGAAGCCAGTCACAAAGCATTGCATGACTCCAGTTATATGAACGAATGGTCCAGAGCTGGGAAACCCATAGAGACATAAAGTACACTGGTGGTTTCCTAAGGTGGGGAGCGGGGGGGTGGTGGTGCCGATTTGGGGGAAATGAGGGATGACTGTAATGGGAACAGGGGCTTTTGGGGGGTGCTAAAATATTCTCAAATTGACTGCAGTGACAGTCACACAACTCTCAATGTGCTAAACCACTGAACTGTAGATCTTAATGAGTGACTAGATGGATGTGAGCTATAGCTCTCTAAAGTTCATATAGAAATAAAACAGGATGATGGCATGTGTCTGTAATCCAAGCGCTGGGAGGCAAAGAGGCCAGGATTCACTTGAGTTCATGGGTTCGAGACTACTCCAGGTAACATAGCAAGACCTAGTCTTGAAAAAGCAGCCAGGCGTGGTGGTGGGCACCTGTAATCCCAGCTATCTGGGAGGTTGAGGCTGGGGAATCGCTTCAGTCCGTGGTACCCTGGGGCAACATAGCAAGACCTAGTCTAAAAAAGAAAGAAAGAAACAGGCTCTGGTGATCAGCAGTGGAGGTGACCATGGGACTGCTTGCAGCTTTTAATAGGGAAGCCCTCTTTGAGAAGATGCCACTGGGGCAAAAACTTGGAGCAAGAGAGTAAGCCAGGTAGATACTGAAGGAAAACTGCTGGGAGAGCTGGGAAAGCAATGGTGCAAATCTCTCAGGAGGTGGGGGTAGGGGCTAGGGCTGGGGGAGGGTTGCTGATGCTGGCTAGCTGAGGACCAGTGGGTAGGCTGGATTGGAGTGATTGAGGGTGAGGAGCTCAAAGATGAGGTCAGAGGTAAAACAGGTGAGATGCCGGGGAAGCATCTCACCTGTGTGTGAAAGCCTGGGGCCTTGGGGGCCTGGGGAAAGCACAGGATCTGACTGACTTTTCAGAAAGTTTATGAGCTGTAGAAGGGCGAAGACAATGCAGACAGAGTTGCAGCAAGCCTCCGGGAGGGGGCACGTGGTTGGGTCTTAAGTATCTGGCATGGCCAGCAGAATTTCCCAGTGGGTTGGGTGCAGGAAATAGGAGAAAACGGTTTTAGGACAGAGCTCTTAGAGAAAGAACCTTGCTTATAGTTGCAATGGGGGAGGCTGGGGTGAATGGGTTTGTGGGAGAAAGTCAGCTTCTGCTTCAGACTGGCTGAGTTTGAGTAGTTTTGGCCCTCCAGGTGGAGCAGTCTGTGAGGCCTGGTGCCTTGGATCTGGCGCTTCTGGGACTTCTGTTTGCAGCTGTGGTCTGCAAATAGAGAGTTGGTCATTGTCTGTGTGGTGTCAGAAGAGCAGAAGGTGGTGGGAATGCAAACTGGCCCAGCCACTATGGAAAGCTGTGTGGGGACCCTCAAACTACTGGACATGAAACTATCATTCGATCCAGCAATCCCACCACTGGGAATCTACCCAAAGGACACAAACACTCATTCAAAGGGACACCTGTACCTGGACGCTGATTGCAGCTCTATTCACAACAACCAAGATGTGGAAACGACCCAAATGCCCCCAAACTGATGAATGGATCAGAAAGTTGTGGTCTATGTACACAATGGAATATTATTCAGCTATCAAAAAGACAAATTTATGTCATTTACAGCAACATGGATGGAGATAGAAGGAATCATGTTGGTGGAAATAAGTCAGAAAGAGAGAGAAATACTGGATGGTCTCACTTACATGAGGGATAGAGGGAAAACAAACAAATGGACAAGAGAAATTTAAAATTGCCAGGAGAACTGAAGCACAGAGCAAGAGAGGGGAGGGAGAGGCACAAGAGATAAAGATGATGGTTCATGGGTGACAAGGTGGTGGAAGAACCTCAGAGTAGACAACGATGTAAAATATATATAAAATAAATTAAACGGAGGAGGAGGAGGAGGAGGAAGAGGAGGAGGAACTGCTGAGGAGACCGAGATGTGAACAGTGATGCTAGAGGAAACCAAGAGAGTGAAGTGTCCTGGAGGCCAGAAAGGGTGTCAAGGTTGAGAGACATCAACTGTGTTTCAATGCCAGAGACAGAGAGAGACAGAGACAGAGAGAGACAGAGACAGAGAGACAGAGAAAGACAGAGACACAGAGAGATAGACAGAGACAGAGAAAGAGACAGAGAGACAGAGACAGAGAGAGCCAGAGAGAGACAGAGACACAGAGAGAGAGACAGAGAGGGGGGGAGGAAGGCTGAGGGCAAATTCTGCAAGTAGCAGTGTGGAGGACATGGAAAAGCATTTCAGGGAAGAGGCAGGTGAGAGCATGTTGGGAAATCTTCAGAATAAGTGGGAGGCAAGGAACTAGAGCATAGACAACAATTAGGAGAAATTTTGGCTTAAAGATGAACAGAAAGATTGGGTGGTGCTGTGGGATCAAGAAAAGTCTGAACTGAGCGTGAGCCCTGGACAAGAGTGAATGAAGGAATAACTTGGAACGTTTCTCCTTCTACTGTGACAGCTGGTATAATACCTGCGTTACCCATTTCTTTATCAATGGAAGTTTTTAAAGGAAGGATTTGCTTTTTTAATGGCTAATAAAGCTACTCGGGTTTTTTTATGTCACTCTTGGCATGATTTAGATTTTCCTAAAATTAATGATCATTTTGTTGAGAATTTCAAACTTAGTGACATGTTAAAATGATCCTATAACTTAGAACATTTTTATGTGTAGGTAAACTTCTACTCACAGTGTCTGTATTGGTGCAATTTCCCCTTTTTTAAATTTACCTTGAAAGAAAATTGCCTATTATTTTTTCAAATAAGTTGTTATTGACTTTAATGATTGTAATGATTTAAGTTTGACTTTTCCTTTTGGTCTATGTCTGTTCTTAGTATTTCCTCCTATACCCTTTGGTTTATTCAATGAAGGTATATTCATGGTAAACTAGCTCACAGTTTTACATGATGGAATAATCAACATATCATATGTAGCAATAATTACATATCAACATGACTCCTGTTGATAAATCTATTGATCTGTTTTTTTTATTTATAAATTACTATCTTTCTGGTAGCTTTTAAAATCTTTTCTATGTCTAAAAGATTTCCCTCTCTCATGATGATAAGCCTGGAGATGTCTATTTTCAACTTACACCATCATTTCTGAAATAATTATTGATGTCCATTATTCCCCCCCAAATTTTCAATCATTATCTTAAAAGAATCTTCACTATGTAATTTATATTCCATAAAATTCCCACCCTTTGAAGCATTTCAAAGGCTTTCGTCTGTTCACTGAGTTATTCAACCATCCTCTATCTTTGGACTATTGTTTTCCCTCCATTCCTTTTTTTCTTTCATTGTGAAAACTCTTTTAAACATATGGTGAACTGTGGGGGCCCATCTATAAAATTCTTTTCCCCCATGAAAAGTCAGAACTAATTTAGAGGTCGGCAAGGAAAGTAGGCAGATGGAAATCAAAACAATAGAGTTATTGCTAATAAATACTGGGTTGGGGATGTGGCTTCGATGTGTGACAACCATAGATCTTTAAAAGCGACACCCTAGAATCAGGAGGAACCACACCCTCTGTCACAGGATGCGTGGAGCCACACATGCTCCCCACATGAGCCTGGCTCTATAGAGTGTGTGTGAGAGTTGTAGGTTGACAGCATGTTCTCTGTGGGCAGCCTGGCTCCTAAGAGGAGGGGAAGAGTCAGAGTCTGTCTCCCCCTGACCTTGCTGATAAGACAGGTCACTCTGGCAGCAGGAAGCACAGGGTCCCCATGACTATATCCATCTGCACACATGCCTGGTGCCCCAGAGTTGTCCACCAACAAAGACCATTCTGATACCAAAGCCAGTCAACAAAAGTCTATAGATGTTTTGAGAATGCAAACATTTGGGAACAGAATTGAGCTTTATAAGAGGAACACCAAAATGACACATAAAATCATGTATCCAAATGGAGGTGATAGTTTTTAGAACTATATTAAATGGTGATATAAGTATCACTCTAAGTAGCCATGAAGAGAGAATATGATTCTTTTAATAAAGGTTCAAATGAAAATGTTAAAGAACAAGGGGAAAGACTGATACACTCTGGGAGCCAGAAACCCAAGTTGCACAAAGACATCTCATATTCACTTGAAAAACTCAGAAGAAAGTTGACCTCCATGATGTTAGAATCATTTTGAATAAAGCAAGAGAAGAATAAAAATGAGATGTATATTTCAAATAACTAGTCCTTGTATCATTTTAAGTAGAGAATTGTGTTAACAGGAGTTAGCTGGGGAATGCTTTGAAGAGTAAACAGAAGAAAAATGTCGATGCTCCTCAAGTTAATAAGCAGTTTTAACAAAACTTTAGTTAAAAAATTCAGTTTGCCTTAAACCTCGAAGATAGTTTTAATAGAATTGGTTAAGAGGTGTAAATGGGTTGGAATAGCAAATGGTATTTTGAGAAAAGAGCACTGAAAGCTGTCAGCTCTGAAAGTATATTCTCAAACAGCAATAATAAAATAGGATTCAAATATTGAAGTAACACCAAACAGACACTATATAACTAGAAAGTCCAGAAAGAAATCTTATCCTATGTAACATGCGATGAAAAGGTCCAAATCAAAGAAAAGTTGACTTTGTTGGGAAAACTGATTCTTATATGGGAAGAAGGCTGAGAAGATTTGTATGGGTCTTCCCACCCTACCTCTCTTTCCTCAGCTTTAAATATAACAGAAGGTTCAAACTAAAGAGAAAGAAAAAAAATTCACAGAAAACATTACAAGCATCTAGGAACTTTAAAACGACAGAAGACATAACAGAGAAAATAGCTGACAGACTCAACTCTGTTAAAAAGTTAATACTTTTATAAAAACAAAAATAATTAAAATAAGAAGATGGAGGAAATACATCTTTAGCCTACACATGCAACCCAGCTAGAAATAGGGCTCACTGACATAATCATAGGAAGAGTTCTCTTGGAATGGAAATGTAACTGTTGGTATTACCATACAGTGGCATTCCATTGAGCCATTAAAATGAATGAGCTGGGTCTTAGAGTTTGTCAAAATGAATACATTTTAGAAACATGACTTAAATTTTAAAAGAGTATTAGAAAGGTGATTACACACTGCTAGGTTTACTATGTTCTAAACCTAGCAGTGTATAATTAGTATACCTAATTGTAATTTAGTATACCTTATATATACTAAAGTATACATAAAAGTGAGTAAATTAGTATACTAAAGTGCGTAAATTAGTATATCTTGATCACTCAGATCAAAGTAAAAAACTTAGACATCAATACTCTGTATGTGTGATATATTAAATACTGAAAATATTAAAACGAGGAAGCAAAAATCATAGCATCTACAAGTTGTTACTCACTTCTAGAAGAAGGGGAAGGAAGTAGGGTCTAGAAGTTTACAAAGGAGCTCTAAATGGACTTGGTTATTTTTCTCTAAGTCTTATAAAACTTATAAATGATTTAGAAAAAAGTCCAAGCTATATACATGAAAACAAATACTCACAGGAAAGGACATACACACGGAAAGATGGATAGATAGCCAGCCTCCTTGATCAAAGAAGGGAAGATTCAAATGAGACACCAATCCCATCTACAAGTTAGCAAAAAAGAACTTTTAACGGAAAGAATATTTTGTCCCACATAACCCAAAATTTATTATAATGTTTACAAATACTGTACAACATAGAGAATCTTAAATATTTGAAAGGAAGATATGCCCATCCAGTGCAGATAGTTTAAGTAGCGTTTAAGATTTTTCAGTTGTCCTTTATGGTAAGATCATGTTCCTATGCACTCCCGAATCTCAGGAGCAAATTTCTCTTTTATAGAACTTCAGATTTTCTGGAACAAAGGAAAACTCAAGAAAGTAGCTCAGGATGGAGGTTGCCCCTAAATATTTCTAAAAAAGTCAACACTTAAACCTTAAATGCCCCTCAAATAAGACATCTAATACTTAAATACCCACCAAATCCTCAAACTTTTCTCAAAAACCTTCTGGACAATTCATAATCCTGTAAATCAAATCCAGAATCCCGTGGCGCCCTCTCCCACCTCCTCACTTGCACATGCATGCACGCGCATGTGTTAGAATACACACACGCGCGCGCGCGCGCACACACACACACACAACCGGAGTTTGCCTGTGGTTTTGTTTTTAAGAGCTTGTCAGTCAAGACAGAGCTGTCTACTGCAAACGATCATGCCTCTTCTACACTGAGACATTCTCGAAACCCCCAGCGGCTGTCATCAACACTTGGCTTTTTCCATTTGTTTTTAAAGAGAATGGTGGGGGTCGTCCTTTGGAACAGCCAGGTTGAAGTAGTGGGAGGCATTTTTATTTTTGTTTTTAGATTTGTGTTTTCCCAAGGGAGCCCTAAATATATTGACTTTCTGACTCACCTCGGACTCTGTTTCTTCAGGGTTCCATTCTTCTGTGAAGTTACCCAACCTCCCTTCTCCAAGGTGGTTAACGGAGAGACAGCAAAGAAAATATTATACTTCCTTCAGAATCTAAATATTTGAATTCACGAGTAAACGAAGACATGTTTGTGTGACAGTTCTCATCGAGTCAGGCCTCTGAGTGATTTTAAAGTAAAATAGAAGGGAACTTGGCAGTTGTGGGTTTAGAGGTATCTGGGAGACAATGCCCAGGGTCTGCATACTGATACAACAGGATGAGAGTCAGGGTATTGGGGTCCATAACACAGACCTGAGCTGTACCTGAGGCAAGTGCATGCTCAGTGAGACCTCCAAGCAGGTGATCCACCTTTCCAGCTCCTGGAAGGGTCCAGGCTGCAGCATCTTGGGGTTGCCCCTCCCAGAGATGTTCCCTGGCCAATTGCTACTCTAAGTGCTTTACCTGGATTCACGCATTTCCGAAAACTGATAACTATATCACCATCACTCCTATGTCAGAAAGAGACAAGGTCCAGAGAGATTACGTAGCTAGTTCAAGACCAAAAAGCCAAGACACAATGGAGCTGGGCTCACATCCGCATTCCAGCCAGAAGTCATGTTCTTCGTCACTGGGCTGTAGGGCCAAATACCTGGTCAGAAACCAGATGGGAAGAAAGAAAACAAGAGTTAAGCTGAATGTGCTCAGTGAATCACCACCAGGTGTCTTTCAGTTTAGAATAGGGAGTCAAAACTTAGGGAGAGGCTGGGCATGGTGGCGCATGCCTGTAGGTGGCAGCCTAGGAAGCCACAGCCAGGACCAGGGATTGTGGTTCGAGTCCCACCGGGGGCACATAATCCCAAAAACATAGGTGGGCATGGTGGTGTGCACCTGTAATCCCAGCTACCTGGGAAGCTAAGGTTGGGGATTGCTTGAGTCTGTGGTACCCCAGGCAACGTGAATTTGTAGTTCCACTGGCAAAAATAGAGAGACCTAGTCTCAAAAAAGAAAACAAAACAAAACCACCTTAGGGCATGTACTTGGCTATAGGAGCTCTGGCCTGCACCCCTGAGAAAAATCTTGTTCTTGGGGTCTCATGCTCTGGAAGATAGAAGGCAAAGCTGAAGTGAAGGGAGGTGGGGGCATCCTGGGTGAGAAGCAACTATTGAATATTTAGGAATTATTTTCAATAATTCTTTTTGGCAATAGTTCTTTACAGAAATGTTCCAAAATAGTACAGAGTTCCCAGATAGGCTGCCTCTAGTTTCCCCCATTGTGGAGATCTCATAGTAGTACCATGCGTTTTGCTGTAACAAACATATAATGTACAGATCAGTATCCATATGTTAATAGCAATTGAAGTACATGCTTTATGCTGGCTTCTTTAGTTTTTACTGAAAGTCCCTTTTTCTCTATTCCTCCGTCTCATTAGGCTACTATGTTGTATTAGTCACCATTTCACCATCGACCCCTACAGCCTGGGACCATTTCTTAGACTTGTTTTTGTTGACGGTGGCAGCTTTCAGCCTCCTGACAGTATCTTGCAGTTTGTCCCTCAATTGAGATTGTATGTTTTCCTTGTGATTAGACTGGGGCTGTGGATTTCTCTGTAGGTGGTCATGGAATTGAAGTGTATATTCATCACCCCATCTAATGCTACCAACATGCTATCAACACCATTTATCACTAGCTAGGTTGACTTTGATTACCTTGCTTAGATAGTGTTTGTCAGGTTTCCTCATGTAAAGTTTTCCCCCCTTTTTTCATACTGTACTGCTTGAAAAGAAGTCATTAATAATAGCCCATATGTAAGGAGAATATTCAGGGATTTTGCTAACCAATTATCAGATGTTGGTAGCTTGAAATCACCTGGGGTGAGAGTATTTATACCATGGATATAGTGAACTTTACAAGTCTATTCTTTCTGGAGAACTGGTCTACCAGCACATCTTTGGATGTATGGCTTAGACTGATTTTCAAAAGATGATGAATGAGCAGGATTGGATTAAGACCTCTGGGTGGCAGTAAAGGAGATTCAGGGACAGGAAGGAGTTCTATGATTGCAGGACAAGGGCAGGGACTACAGAATCTTGACACAGGCATATAGTTACAGAAACTATTATTCAAAGGATTTTAATAAAAGCAAGGCTGAATGCTGCTGGACTTATTTTCGTTTTTTCCTTTTCACAGTAATGATAATTACCATTTTTGAGCACCTTCTACGTACTTTTTTTACATATGTAATTGTATGTGCATGTCATGCATACATATAAGCAAGCATTACATATATTTATATATTTTATATTCAATTATATATATGCAATTTCTTCAGCTCTCAAAAATTGGCAAGATGGGTGTTGTCAGTCTCATTTTACATATAAGAGAACAGGATGAAGTGACTTTTCAAAAAATAAGAGCTAGCAACAAAATTTTCTGTGAGCTTCCTCCCTCCTTGGTGAGGGAGGGTAGCTTGCTCTCACTGCAGGCTTCTCTGAGCTCTGATTTTGGCTTCGGCCCCTAGTGACAGACTAGGGGTGGCTCTGTGATAGTCCTCAGTGTAGCTAGTCACACAGTCCTGTGTCCGTTGGTCTTCATGGTCCTGTCCAGGAGATGGGTGAGTCAAGGCACTTTTTGTTCTGCGGCTTCTCTGTGTCTGAAGCTGTTTCTTTTTTTTTTTTTTTTTGAGACTAGGTCTCGCTATTTTTGCCTGTGGAATCACAGGCTCTTGTTAGTTGGGGTACCACACACTCAAGCAATTCCCAGTCTCAGCATCCCAGGTAGCTGGGATGACAGGCGTGTGCCACCACGCCCATCTATTTTTTCAGAACTAGGTCTCGCCACCAGCCCCAGGCGGGACTTGAACCGCGAAACCTAGCCCCAGCCGCTTCATAGGCTGAAGCTTACAGGCACTAGACACCGTGCCCGGCCTTGAAGCTGGTTCTTTAGTGTTGCTCTTGTTCCTGGTGAGGATGGGATGGAGTGCGAGTAAGACCAGAGGAGGGGTGTTACCACCTGTCACCCCCACTTCTTCCCTGTATGCCACCACCCTGCAGGATTTGGGATCTGTATGGAGACCCCACCTCCTTTGGGCATCTCCCCCTGCCCTGTCCCCACCCAGGTCGCACTTACCTATATTTGATTACATTTTCCAAGGGGAATTAATCAATTTGCCATGATATGAATGATGTCTTAGATAACTGGGGGTTTGCCACCTAGACTATAACCGAGTTGAGTAAGCCCAGCGTTTAGAGGCAAAGGAACATCAGGTTTTAACTGGTGTGGATGAAGGACGGTTGCCAGTTCTCTGCTCCTCTTCTTTTCCCGCCCTTTGAGTCTGACCTGTGACCCTTTGATCAACAAAATGCAGCACCAGTGATGCAAAGCAGGGTCTTAAAGAGGAGAGTTTCTGCCTGCAGGACCTTGGAGTCCAGAGCTGGCTGGTCAGAAGTCTAACGTCCCCCTCAGAAGCCTCCCTGAGAGGCCTGAAGCTGCAGGAAGTGGGGCTCAGTGGACCCCAAGTGTCTCCTCAAGGTCTCAAGCCTGTGAACCAAGCTTCCCTGCAGCCTCCAGGCCAGCATGGCGGCCAGCTGAGCCCCTATGAGGAAGAACTGCCCTGCAAGCTCTTCCTGCAACTTAAAATTGCTTAAGCTCCGCACAGAGTGAGGCTGCTTGAGTCAATGGTTGCGAGAGTTTGGGGGTAGCCTGTCACCCCCACCAGCAGTCAGCACAGTGAGCACCTGCAGAAACACAAGAGCCACAGACACTCAGTTTTTCATGGAAGTAAAACTAGACCCCGTCTGAGGGGTGCCGTTGATCTCTAGGCTCTCCCACGTGCACCCCACGGTGCCAGGCTGCCTTCTTCTTCACCATGGTGCCACAAACTTCCCTCTTCTTCTGCTGTTTTTTTTTTTTTTTTGAGACTAAGTCTTACTATATTTTTGCACGTGGAACCGCAGGCTCTCGTTGCCCAGGGTACCACAGACTCAAGCAATCCCCAGCCTCAGCTTCCCAGGTAGCTAGAATTACAGGTACGTGCCACCACGCCCAGCTATTTTTTTTGGAACTAGGTCTCGCTATGGGCCCCAGGCAGGACTCGAACCACGATCCCTAGCCCCAGCCGCTTCATAGGCTGAAGCTTACAGGCATGAGCTACCGTGCCCAGCCTTCTTCTGCTGTTATTCTTCTTCTTTTTTTTTTTTTTT
>PVHY01018963.1:0-15799 GCA_004024945.1 Uropsilus gracilis | reverse complement strand
GGTCTCCCTTCCTAGGTTGGGATTACAGGCACCTGCCACCGTGCCCAGCTGCTTTTTCGAGGCCAGGTCTCACTATGTTGCCCAGGGTAGTCTCGAACCCACAAACTCAAGCCATCCCAGGCCTTTTGCCTCCCAGCACTTGGACAACAGACATGCACCACCACGCCCGGTTTTGCTATTATTTGTCTGAATCGCTTGTGCCATGGCTGCTGGTTGACCCTCCACAGTCTCTTTCCGTTCCACCAGCTCCTCTCCTGCCCCCCAGCCACTGGCCTGGCGGGTCCTCCCATGAGGCCAGGCACCACTGAGTACCCCGAGGTTCTTTCAACCTTTGACTCCTGCCCTGGAGGGCGAGCTCTCCTTTGCAGCTTTCCTCGCCTCCTCCTTTGCCGCCCTAAGAAATCTACTTGAGTCTATTTGTGGACGAAGTTCCAGTTCTAGAATGTCCCCTGCCAGAATAATCTTCCTGATGGGGAAGCCGAGTGGGGCCTCCCACCGACAGCGGGGACCACCCGTGTGTAGCGAGGGAAGGAGACGGCCCCACGCAGAGGGGAGGCATCGCAGCCGGCCGGGCTTGATGCATGTTCACTGTTGGGCGAATCTTCGAGCATCTTTTTCTGCAGATATTTCGGTTGCACTCTCTTCTGGTGCCACCATCTGGAAAGGATCAGGCCTCGCCCCGCTGAGGTAAACCCCTATTGCGTATTTCCCCCTTTTATGTGAGCCCAGTGGGCTTGGAGTATGTATCTCTATGTTTAGCACAGCCCTCGCCAGGGCAGCTTGTGAGCACAAGATGCACCCCAAATAGATCAGGGTTGTGTGGCCCCATTAACAAGCCTCTATTGTAATATGTATACCTATCTATGTAACTTGTTTTCTTCCCATTTTTTAATTATTAAAAAAAAATAAAATAAAAAACTTAAAAAAAAAATCAAGCCTCCTAACTGATGCTAACACAAGGTTTAGCTGGGGCTAGAAGGACCGCCATGGTTTCTGGATGTGAGGTTCTCTTTATGTTGTTTTTCTAATAATTTATTTATTTATATATTTTGCAGTTTTGTATTCCCTGGGGTTCACCTATCACCTCCCCTCCCGGACTGCTCTCCCCCAAGCCCCCACCCCAGTTGTGTACTTTAGTTTGGTTGTTGGCTTGTTCTGACTTTTCCTCCTGGTCTTTTGTTCATTTTATTTATGTCCCATCTATTAGTGAGACCATTTGGTTTCTGTCGTTTTCTTTCTGACTTGTTTCTGCTAATATGATTCCTTCTAGGTCCATCCATGTTATTGCAAATGCATCAAGTTTGTCATTTTTAATTGATGAGTAATATTCCATTGTGTCTATAGACCACATCTTTTTTATCCATTCATCTGTCTTGGGACATTTGGGTTGTTTCCATGTCCTTGCAATTACAAATAGTGCTGCAGTAAACATCCGAGCACAGATGTCCCTTTGTATAAGTATTGAGGTCTGCTTTGGGTAGATTCCCAGAAGAGCAACTGATGGATCGAATGTAGTTCCATTTTCATTACTTTGAGGATTCTCTACACTCCTTTCCATAGTGGCTAAAACCATAAAATACATAGAGGAAAACTGGAGCGAAACCCTCCATGAATTATACTTCAGAAATCCATTTCTGGACATATCTACACATGGCAAAAATATGAAAACATAAACAGCTGGGACTACATCAAGCTAAAAAGCTTCTGTACAGTAAAAGAGACAACAGGAAAAGCAAAAAGAAGCCCAACCGAGTGGGAAAAAATATTGCCATCCACAAAAGTGATAAGGGTTTGATAGCAAAGATCCACAAGGAACTCACGCAACTTTTTATGTTTTAAAGGGGTGGAGCAGGGTGTGAAGGGAGTGCACTCTCCCAGACTCACTCATTTCACAATGATCAGTTTTCAACGGGGTCAGATCTTCTCTCCGGATCAATGCTCTGTCTAACCCCACAAGGAAAGGGTTGAGTTAGTGCTTGAGGGTGTCTGTTGCCAGGATGGTGTGCATGGTGGCAGTTAGCTGCTAAACATTGAGGACCTGTCCATGGGAGATGGTTGTCATGAGCATTCATGTTGGGTTAATCATCCCTGAATTTTGAAAAATGTGAGTAAAATCAATTTCTAGTTTCTGGGTATTCATAAACTGCTGACATGGGGGAGGAGCTCAGATGAAGGTCAGTTGATAGTGGAAAATGATTAAAAATTTAATTAATCATTTTGTTGTTTACATATTTATGAGTGTATATATATCTACATCTACATATATTTATATGACATCATTGCATTCTCCAGGGTTCTCCCTCCACCCCATCACCCTTGAGCCTTAATCTTGATCTTCCTATGCTCCTTCCTCCCCTGATCTCTCCCTCCTCCCCACCTCCTCCCCAACAGCCTGCCTCCTCTCTGCTGTCAACTTACCCTGGGTTTTCCTGGCCTTTTGCCTAGCACTTCTAATTCCACCCATAGGTGAAATCATATAGTTTCTGTCTTTTTCTTTCTGACTTATTTCTGCTAATATGATTCTCTCTAGGTCCATCCAGATTATCATAAAAGCACCATATTTGTCAGTTTTGATTGCAGAGTAATTGTGTACATAGAACACACCTTTCAACCATTCACCAGTTTTGGAGCGTTTGGGTTGTGTTTTTGTGAATAGAGCTGCAATAAACATCCGAGTACACGTGTCCTTCTGAATGAGTGTTCTGGTGTCCTTTGGGTAGATTCCCAGCGGTGGGATTAATGGGTTGAATGGTAGTTCCCATTTTCATTAGTTTGAGGGTCCTCCACACAGCCTTCCATAGTGGCTGGACCAGTTTGTACTCCCACCAGCAGTGTAAGAGTGTCCCTTTCTCTCCACATCCACACCTGTACTTGTTGCCCGTTTTTTTTTTTTTGTTGTTGTTGTTGTTATTTTTTTTTAATATGGACCATTCTTACCGGTGTAAGATGATATCTCAGTGTGACTGGTAAGTGACTTTTGATTTTTCAGTCTGTCACAGGTAAGACACAACCAGATAAAATGCATTTATTTAAACACTGAAGAAGCATTTGCTATGTTCCAGGTAAGGTGGTCACTGGAGGAACGGGAGACCGCCACTTTCCTCACAGAACATACTGCCCAGTCCCCCTTGTTCACCTGTGGCAGAGCTGCTGTGGAACAAGGCATTTTCTTCACAGTAATGCACTGCAGGCTACTTACTGTATATAAAAAACAAGCAAACAAACATCATTTGGTAGTAAACTCATTTTCCTCTATGTCTGATAAATACCAGGTGAAGGTTCTGAATGAAGGTGATTCCAGGTATGAAGGAGAGAGGTTGAGGTTGCTTTCAGGGGGAAGAAAGGAGACAAACCTGTTCTACTTTTGATCTGCATCACCGCGGAGATGAAATCGCATGCTGTTCGGAGGTAACTCACTGTCACAGGAAAGATGTCCTCCGGGTATTCTCTCCCTTCTCCCAGAGTGACCGCTGTTTTGAACAGACAAACCAAAGTGACTCCATTTTGCTTAAAACCTCCAGGTTGAAGCCAGCGTCCTCTCCCTGCCCTTGGTGGAAAGGACCCCCCACAGCTGACTGATCCCACAGCCTGCGTCTGCCTCCCCTTATTCCTGGTTGTTCCTGACAACCATTTTGTCCTCCTGACGGATGTTGGATGCCAGTGTTGCTGGAAGTTATGGGAACTTGTCTCACCATTATGGGAACATGGGAACGTGGCCTCCACCTGCTTGCTTGCTTCTCAATAGCGGGCGGTGGTGGTGTTGCCCTATAAGAGGTGTTGCCCTATAACCTAAAAGAGGTTGTCACACAGACTGCTAGGGGTTCTCTTGCCAAGCTGGCTTGGGGACCTGGTGCACCAGCAGTAAACCTGCAGCCTTGAACTTCAATCAGAGACCTTGTGTCTTGTTGAGCGGCCCATGTGTCACAACAACGGCGGGTTTCAAAGCTAAAGCCCCCAAAGAGAATAGCAAACAGATTTCCTGCTCCAGAGTCCCTCCCAGGGGTGGGGGTGCCCAGGCTGTTCCCCCATATCCTTGCCCCCCTTTCCCCCTGAACCTCTTGTTTCCACAGCCTCCACTGCTGTTCCCTCTCCAGCTCCCTCCGCACGCCTCCTTCCTTGTCATCACATGTTTGTTATGTCTGTGATTTGCATCGCATGTTGTTCCGCAGGGCGCTTGGCGGTTCGTTCTGTCCGGCGCTTGGCAGCGGTTTCCCCGCATGAAATCCCACTCCGGATCGTTTTTGTTGACGTAAGGACTGAGACACTGTTTGACTCCAGATGAGATGTGCCGCCATCGATCTGTCAGACGTGAACTTGGGGGCTGCTTTCTGGTGGTCGCCCTGCGGCCCCCCAAACAGCTCCAACGAGAAGCTAATGTCAGCAGAGCTGGTGTTAGCGCAGGTGCTGGGTGTTGCTGAGCATTGACGTGGAATGGGAGGCACTTCTTAGGGAAGTGACTGCCGCGTGCCTTTCCCCTTCAGTTTCGCAAAAAGAGAGATTTTGGTGGCGCACAGCGGCTAAAACGAGGTCCCGGGCAGGAAGCTCATGGCACGGACCTCTCCATCAGGCTGCGGGGGTGTCTTTATGACACGGCAGCCAGTCGCCCCTCCAGCAAGCGAGACCAAAGCACCAACTATAGCGTCTTTTACGACCTGCGCTTGGCGGTCAGACACCATCACTCCCGCCGGCGTCTGCTGTCATGCAGAACAGTTATTTTTTTATTTTTTTTGAGACTAGGTCTTGCTCTGTTCCCTGGGGTAGTCCTAATCCTACTCCAGTCATCCCCATCCTCAGCCTCCCAGGTAGCTGGGATTACAGGTGCGTGCCATCACGCCCAGCTATTTTTTGAGACTAGGTCTCGCTGTGTTGCCCCGGGTAGGGTCGAATCCACGAACTCAAGCGATTCCTAGCCTTGGCCTCCCAAGACTGGGGTTAAAGGCGCGTACCACCGCATCCAGTCTTCATGTAGACCAGTTATGCGATGCTGCACGAGGGGCTTCTGAAGGAGACGAATTCTCCAACGCAGAGGCCAGAACTCTGGGGCTTGGAAGCAGTGCCCTGGGACAGACAGCAGAGTGGAGGGGGTAACCAGGGTGAACGAGGAGGCGCGAATCCCAACAACCACATGTGTCTGGAGAAAAGGAGACCGTCAATGTCACCACAGAAAGTGCCACCATCAAGGAGCCTGGGGAACTGCGCCACACACCTGCCCTGCGAGAGGGTCCTGTGAGCTCGGCCTGGCTGCCCGCAGCAACGTCACCCCTAGAGATGGAAGCGGCCTGCACTGCCGCGTCCCGGGGTGCAGGGCCTCCCCGGGGAAGGACAGGGCTCCATCAGAGGAAGGGACCAGAGGGCCGAGCACCCACCAACGATTAGCAGGGGGAGGGGAGTGGGAGTGACCAGAGGGGGGATGGGAGGGAGAGGGAGGAGGGGGACCATATAAGGGGATGGTAGCTATACAAATAGGACCCAGGTTGCAAGAAAATAATAAGTGATTGTTTTGTTTTGAGACTAGGTCTCCCTATGTTGCCCAGGGAACCACAGACTGACGTTGCCTGGGGTACCATGGACTCAAGCGATCCCCAGCTTCAGCCTCCCAGGTAGCTGGGATTATAGGTTTGTGCCATGGCACCCAGCTGCTTTTTTGAGACCAGGTCTCACTATGTTGCCCGGGGTAGTCTCGAACCCATGAAGTCAAGTGATCCCTGGCCTCTTGTCTCCCAGAACTTGGACTACAGGTGCGCGTCACCACGCCTGGCAAAATTTTATTTTAAAAAATGACCTAAAAGAGAAAAGAAATGAAATCCAAGAGGCATCTTGGAGGCTGGCTCCATCTCACCGACATGCCACAGCTTCCAACCCCAGTCCATCTTGCGATCCCATCCTGAGCTTCAGGCTACAGCAAAGGTATCTTTGGCCACTCCCTTTCGGGTAGACTGTGGAGATGTCAGAGGCAACAGGTGCTAAACTGAACTCTCAGCCTACTACCAATCCAGAATCCTTCCCTCACTGTCTCTCAGTCAGAAGTTCCACCAGTGATGCAAGCACCTTAGCTAGCAGCTGGATCCTCTACGGTCATTCTCACAAACTCTTCCAAAGCATCACACATTTGGTTCTTATCCCTTATATCCATTGCTTCCTCTATGCTTCTCTCACAGTCCTAGTTAAGGAATTTCTCTCTCATCTGAAGCACTGCAACAGACTTTGGACCAACATCTTGCTGTCGGGAACCATGATGGGTCTAGATTTGACCCAACTTTCAAGCCAGCATTTAGCCTGGATGTTCATCGTTTAATGGACACACAGGTCTCCTGGGTCAGAGATAGTGGACCTAATACTCCCACCATTGCTAGCAACCTTGATTCCACGTTTCCCTAGTTCCCCTTGCTTCCCATCAATACCACAGTGGGCAGTGACCCAGGTGGATCTATGCACGCAAAGGGGCCTTAGCTGAGATCCCCCAAGCTTAGGAATTTAAAATCTTTTATAACAAGCTGCACGCAAAGCTGCCTGACAGTTGTGTTGCCCCGAAGGGCATCTCAGCAACCAAGGATACTTGTTATACGTCCCTGAAAGAATAATCAAGGACTAGCAGGTAGTTAGCGCCTTATTCATGAGACATGCAGAACAATGAAGAGCTTGGAGGAACTATCTCCCACCAACTGTCAGAGCTCAAATCAGGCCGTGCAACAGCTGCCATCTCTGCACAATGAATTCACCTTTCTTAGTGGGCGCTGCTTACCATAGGAGCTGGGAACGAGTGACCGCTCCTCACACAGAATGCTGATTCTTGCCTGGAGTCTTTTCTTGGGTCATCTTCTTTGCCTGCATGTCCTCCTCCCTTTTTTAGACTTTCGCATATTTCACTCCGTGGAGCTCCAGGGCCTTGCGTGCGGCTGGATGTTGCTGAGAGATGCTGGTCCAGGGCCCCAGAGGTGGGCATCCATCCTCTTGATCAAACTCATCATTCCCACTTGCACCTTTCTTCTTTGCCCTAAATGGAACAACCTTTTATGGAGTGAAGTCATCGCATACTCTGTGCAATGAGTCTCCAGGGTTTTCTTGTAATGTCAGTGGGCAAGGCTGGTAAATAATTCATTTCTTTTTTTTTTTTTAATTTCTTTTTTTTTTAATATTTTATTTTTATTTTTTTTTACTTTGTTATACATATTTTTTTAAATTAATTAATTTATTTATTTTACCAGGATTCACCCCCCCCAAATAATTCATTTCTATTCCTACTCCTGGTTTGAGTTTGTCTCTTGCCTGTGCTGTCTCTTGCCTGTGGGAGCAACGCTGATCAGGCTCTGTGTTCCATTGTGTTCATCAACAGCAGCCCAAATCAAGCGTGGACTTCCACTTCCAAACTCACCCTTCTTCTACGGCTCTCAAGCTCTCCTGGAGCTGGACAGCACAGCCCACAGGAGCAGAAGAATGTCCACAGCAGTGGTCCATGGTCTGCACACACCACCCCATCCACCCCAACCACCCCCACCAAGCTGCCAGCGAGAGCTTGTCACAAGGCTCGTGCAGTGTCGTGGCGCTGTGAGGAAAGTGTTTATTCCCTGCACACTTCAGCCCTGGTAGTCATGCCTCTGTACTTCGGAAGGAATTCCCAAGAATGGTGCCTAAGTAACACTGACTTTGCTGATTCCTTTCTTTCCTTGTCCCTGTTTTTGCTGTGTTTTCTCCCTCTGCTCAGTGAAGTTAATAGCATGAGTCACCAACCTGGCTCTGCATGAGTAAAACTAATGACACATCTTAGCTTCGGCTTGGGCTATGGTGATGGAACGTGAGAGTACAACGCTCTGTGAGGTCACCCCCACGTTGTGGACCTCAGTTTGGTTGTTGGCTTGTTTGGACTTTTCCTCTGGTCTTTTGCTTGTTTTTCCTATGTCCCATATATTAGTGAAATAATCTGATTTCTGTCGTTTTCTTTCTGATTTGTTTCTGCTAATATGATTTCTTCTAGGTCCATCCATGTTATCTCAACTGCATCAAATTGGTCATTTTAAATTGATGAGTAACATTCCATTGTATCTATAGACCACATCTTTTTCATTCATTCGTCTGTTATGAGACACTTGGGATGTTTCCATGTCCTTGCAATTATAAATGGTGCTGCAGTAAACATCCGAGCACAGGTGTCCCTTTATGTAAGTATTGAGGTCTGCTTTGGGTAGATTCCTAGAAGAGCGATTGCTGGGTCAAATGGTAGTTCCATTTCCATTAGTTTGAGGGTCCTCCACATAGCTTTCCACAGTGGCTGGACCAGTTTCCATTCCCACCAGCCATGTAGACATGTTCCTTTCTCTCCAAATCCAGGTGGGTCAGCACTTGTTGTTGCCCATTTGCCCTTTTTTTTTTTTTTTAAATGAATGCTGAGCCTTCTTGGACTTCTCATGATTTCCTGGAGTTCATATGAAATAGGACGTTCAAAAAGCGCATGCTGCTACAAAACACCAAGAATTCAGATGATGGAAGAAAACTCCAGACAGAAGCAGGACTGAGATATTTTCCTGCTTTCCTAGCAAGATCAGTCTTGCTGAGTGGTCTCGCCAGCACCCATGAAGAGCTGGGTGCATGGCTGGCTTGGCAAAGGCACACTGAGGCATCAGACAGTCGGCCAGGGTCTCCCACAGTCGAGGCTTAGCTCTCACTCCTGGAACCTGCCTGAGGGGCTCTGCTGCCCCACGTGGGTCCTGCTAAGGGGTCCTATTGAAATCGGGTCATAAAGGGGCAGAAGCCTCCAACCGAGATTCAAAATGCAGCTTCTGCCACCCGGGTGCCCTCAGTCTATACCCCCAGCGTGTGGCAGTTGCAAGTTGAATGCAGTTTAGCAACAGGGTTTATTTACAAGGAAATTAAACAGGAAAATGTAAAGTCCTCACAGCCACACAGTGGCAGTTATCTGACCCCAGTCACCATTCTCAGTCCCAAAGGTCCCAAAGACACATGTCCATGATGGTGCCCTTTGCCCCTCCACACCTGAGGCAGGCACTTTGCAAAGTTCAGTCTTTCTCCAGCATTTTCTCTTTATTTCTTCTCTCTTCAGTGTTCCGAGCTGCTCCACTTCTCCAAGGCTCTTCAAATGTTTCCAACAGATGCTGGTGCAAACTCAGCTTTTCAAGTATCCTGCCTTGCTGTGGCTCCAAGTGCTTCCTTTACCAGGCCCATCTTTGGTGGTGTCTGGCCAAATCCACAAGGCCTACCCTCAGCAGCCCCTGGTCACCAGCAGCCTGCCATTCTGGCATCCGAGTCCACACCGGCTACGTCTCTGCCAGCCCCTCTCCCACCATGTGGCTCCTCCTACCACCAGCTCACTCTTCCAGGGGGCTTCTGCCCAGCTTGGACACGTGGGCCTGTTCTCCCAGTCTGCCATTTTCATCTCTTCCTTCCTTCTTTCCGCTCCTTCTTTTTATTCCCCCCTTTTTCCTGTTTCTCATTTTTTCTTGTGGGGTCTTTCTCTCAGACTCTGCCCACAGGGCATTTTGGAGCCAATACAATTTTTAACTGCGTCACTGCCCTGTATCACTATGGGAACCCATGATTCTCAAAGTGGAGGGAAGAGGCACAATTACATGCTAGTGCTCCTGAAATTGGGTTGAAAAGGAGGCAAATGCCTCCAACTTACAAGCCCCAGGTCCATATCACCTGCATGTAGCAGTTACCACTCAAAATGCAGTTTAACAACAGGGTTTATTAAGGGAGTTCGACAGGGAACATGAAAAGTCCTTGAAGCCACAAGTGGCAGTTATCTGACCCCAATCACCATTCTTAGTCCCAAGGGTCCCAAAGGTCCCAAAGACACAGTCCAAGATGGTGTCTTTTGCTCCTCCAAGCCTGAGGAGTAGGCATTTCCGCAAAGTCCAATCCCTTCTCTTACATCATCTTTTCTTCTTTTCTCTGGTATTCTGTGCTGCTCCATTTCTTCAAGGTGCTTCAAACTTCCACAATTGCTGATACATGAATCAGCTTTCCAAATACCTGGCCATCTCCAGGTGCCAGCTTTCCATGTCACCTTACTGTGGTGTCACACTCTCCACAGCAGCCACTCTTCTGCCAGACACCATGGCTCCTTGTCACTTCCAACTCACTCTTCCAGGGAGCTTCTGGCCCTTCAGGGCCCGATGCTCAAAGTGCCCCAGAAGGCTCCACTTCTACATCCTTCTCCAGGTACCAACACCTCTCAGCTCCCAGCTTCATGTGGTCCCACTCCTCTTCTCTCTGCTTCTCAAGCAAATCCTCCAGCTGCTTCCTCCGGCAGTTTCTAATTGCCATGAGTTTTCAACTGCCATGCCCCCCAAGGGGGAAGGGTAAGGGAAGGGGCCAACTGCCACAACCCAAGGGTGGGGGAGAGGCACCCAGTTTCACTCCCACTTCTCACCCACATTCCACTGACTTGCAACAAGCCATCTGGCCTCCTCTGCTGGCTTTGGGACAGGAAACTGGATCTCCTAGGGATGACCAGGGAGTGGGGCAGTGAGTCTTCTGAGAGTAATTCAACGTAACAGGGTGACCCCTGTTATGGTCAGCTCTATAGCGCTGAGCTTATGCTAATTATATAGTAAACAGTTTGCAACCACAACCCGTAAGGTATGTTTGGTCAGCTCTAATCACTTCTGCAACTCCTTAAGTCTTGGTAGCAAAAGACTCCCTGGATTATGAATGAATAATCTGAAGACAGTCTGGAAGACAGGTTTAACATGCAGATTACTGGTTCTTAGGCGTGGTGCCTGGGAGTGAGCATTTAGCATGCCAGGATTTGGATATGGGCCAACTCTTGAGAATCACCACCTCATAGGATCAGCCTTGACTAGATTTGTTCCTGTCAGAGTTGTACGTTGGGTGTTATCAGCGCTGTGTTGGTGTGCAGGGATGTGTGAGGGTGGGGGTGCAACCTCTACCCCAGAGCTGTGGGTCCAACCAGGACCTAGAATTCCAGGCAACCAGGAAGAAAGAGGTGCTTTTTATGGACTGGTTTCTAACGAGGGCCTCTACCCGCTGTTCAAGTATTTCAGTTTATATAATTAACTATTTTTCTCATAAATCAACATCTGCGAATCATTTTTGCTTTTTGTCTATTTTTAGACGTGAAACGTGACTGCATCAAGCCATGTTCTCATGAACACTCCTTTTCTAATACTAACAATTGTTCTCGAACTTGTATTTCCCTAGCTGGTCCTCAGAAATGTGCATTTGGAAACTCATCCATGAGGGAAATGCCACTGTCTGTTTTCAAACCTGATCTTTGTGAGGTTTGTGGGTTAGGATGTGTTTGAGTTGTTGAGCCTAAAAATAAAAAATGTAATTGGAAAGTTCATATCCTGGGCTCTGCCACTGCCTGCTCTGGCCAGGGTTGCTTTTAGAAAGACAACAGCGGGCGTGGTGGCGCACACCTGTAGTTCAAGCACTGGGAGGCAAGAGGCCAAGGATCACTTGAGTTCCCAGGTTCAAGACTACCCTGGGCAACACAGCAAGACCTAGTCTCAAAAAATAGCTGGACGTAGTGGTGGGTGCCTGTAATTCCAGCTACTAGGAGGCTGAGGCTGGGGATCGCTTGAGTGCACGGTACCCTGGGCAACCTGAGCCTGCAGTACCCTGGGCAACATAGTGAGAACTAGTCTCCAAAAAACAAAACAACAGCCTTCCAGGCAACATGGTTTCTTTCTGGGGGTCTGTTGCTGTGACCTTTACTGCTGCCGGGTCATTAAGCTTCACACACTCCTGCTCACAACGAGGAACTTTCCTGGCCTGGTGGCGCCTTCACCAAGCTGCCCTAGCACAGCGGTGACAGGCGCGCCAGAGGCAGCCGGCTCATCTCAGGGAAGGTCCGCTTGCCTGGAGGCCGCCGCGTCGTGGTCGTGGAGTCTTCTGAAAGTGGAACCCATCAGGGCTTAACCCCAAGAGTGTTTAGACCCTTGGCCAAGCTTCACTTGATCGGGGCTCCTTTCTAAACCTGGTCAAATGAGAGAAGTGTGACATTAAGACCACAGATGCTGTTTCTGGGTTATTCCTACCCAAAAGTTAAAGCCACAGTCCAAGGGAGGGGACCGTTCGCTGGTCAATGCAGTGGTGAGGAAGGGAGGGAAAGAGGTGAGGGAGGAGGGGGAGGAGAATGAGGAGGAGGAAGCAGAATGGGAGGGGAGAGAGCTGGGGGAGGAGGGCAGGGGAGAGGGGTGAGAGAGGCAGAGGGAGGAAGAAGAGTGACAATCTCTGCCCAGGATGCAGCCTCTATGCTTGCTGCCTCTGTGGTCCAGAGCTGCCCCAGCCCCTCTCCACCCAGCGCCGACCAGAGCATCTCTGGGTCTCCGTCCTGTGGCTTCGAAGCTCTGCAAGCTGGGCGCAGCCAGAGACGCGTCACAAGGCGAGAGCCGCCCTGGCCAAGGAGCGTGTGGCCCTCCAGGCAGTCAGCACAAAAAAAGGGACCCAGGGCAGCGTGACAACCCAGCCCCCGCTGTCATGAACGTGTCGTGAGCCTCGCTGGCGGGGCCGGATGTGCTGCTTTTTACACCGACCGCAAAGCAGCCGCTGGTGAACGTGGCATCAGGCTAACCGTGCAAGGGGCGGCCGCCGTGCCAGCCCGGGCCGCTGGTTTAGATTCTGCTCAAGACAGACTTAATTTAGCTCCTCGGGATTAGAATGCTTCAACATTGCCTTGTAAAAATATTCCCTTCTGGTCTGGGGCACAGCATCCCTTGTGAGGCGCTGCAAGGCTTCAGCTGCCAGCTTCCCGGCATTCCTGTTTTTGTCTGTAGTTTCTAAAGACTGGTAAGTAGACATGGCACTTTACAAATACACAAAGACAAGGGCCTGGGCTTCGGTCAGGAAAACACAGCCCAAATGAAAATAATCCAAGCAGAAGCAGGAACAGACAGTTGGGGGGGGGGGGGAGCTGGCTCTGGGAGGCTGTTTAAAGTCTGTTTTTGTTTTTGTTTTGAAATGGGAGTGATTTGGAGGCAAAGGTTGGGGGGGTTCGTTTCAGCCACAGGGGCTTATGGTCTTGCAATGTCACTCAAAGCAAAAGCAATGGTCTTGCGATGTCACTCAAAGCAAAAGTTGTTCAAAATGACCCCCGATCTGCCCCCCTCCCCAAGACCCCAGACAAGTATGGGCTTAAAGAAGATAATTGCTTTCTAAAGGCGTGACGCCTCCCCTGCAGATAATCTTCTCCAATGCAGAGCCCACCTCTTGGGGCCAGACCACACCAGAAGCCAGGCCCCTAATTGGCTGCTGGGTTTGCCTGTGACAGAAAGCCCTGCAGACTGCAGCCAGCAAAAGGCAGGATGCTTGTTCCTAGAACAAGCCAGTCCCGGCTCTGCGGCTGCGTCAGTTAATCCAAGACACATTTTTATGCAAACCTCAAGTTATAGCCACATATGGTGGCAGATCATTATCCTAAGACTCTAAATTGAACCAGTTCTACAGTTGGAGGTGGATCTATCATAATCTGGAAAGCTTTTCTTTTACGGGCCTATTTTAACAAGTGTAGGGAGGAAATAAAACTCAAAAAGCATAAACTGTTTTACATTTTGAATTGAACTTTGATAAAAATGGAAAGAGTCCAAAGTAAAGAAATGCTGGCAAGGAGGAAGGAAAGAGGCAGACAGGAAGAAAGGAGAAAATGTGGAAATAAAATGGTTCTGGGACAGCTTTTACATTTCCTGATTTGGTTAAGGAAAAGGGGTGGGGTTATAGGGAGAGATGTCTAATGAGAGAGACAGAAACAGAGACAGAGCAGCGAGAGACAGAGATGAGAAGAAACAGATGCAGAATGACAGAAAAATGGAGAAAAAGTGATCGAGGCAAAAGACTGATGTGAAATGGATGATAGACTGCAGTCAAAACCCCTGAAACTGGACTGAGTGTGGTGGCGCACGCCTTTAATCCCAGCCTAGGAAGGGAGGCCGAGGCTAGGAATCACTTGGGTCCACTTGGATCCCGCCCAAGGCAATGTAGCAAGACCTAGTCTCAAAAAAATAACTGGGCGTGGAGGCGTGCGCCTGTAATCCCAGTTACCTGGGAGGCTGAGGCTGGGGATTGCCTGAGCCTGTGGGATCCCAGATCTGATCTGGGACCTGGGTTACTCAGATCTGATCCCAGATGGGGACTACCCCTGGGTAACATAGCGAGACCTAGTCTCAAAAGAAAAAAAACAAACCCTGAGTCCTAGCTGGGCATGTGATACGCTTGGTGGCACGCACCTGTAATCCAAGTGCTGGGAGGCAAGAGGCCAGGGATTGCTTGATTCCATGGGTTTGAGATTACCCTGGGCAACATAGCGAGACCTGGTCTTGGAAAGGCAGCCAGGTGCAGTTGTAGGCGCCTGTAATCCCAGCTACGTGGGAGGCTGAGACTGGGGATCGCTTGAGTCCACGGGATTGGGACTACCCCGGGCAACACAGGGAGACCTGGTCTCAAAAACAAACAAACAAAAAACCCTGGCACTCGAGGGTCCAGGGAACTTTCATTGCTTTGGGGGCAGCTTGCGTTTGCCAAGCTTCGTAGCTTGAGCAAACTTTGCGCTCACGAGGAACCAATGATCTATTTAAAGCTCTGGCTTCTGACTCAAAGTGCCGCGATCGTTACCATCGTGCCTCAGCCCAGAGACGTCAGGACTGGGAGTTTCTTCACGTGGCAGCGTGTGCACACCCACACGCACACACGCACCCACCAACCAATGTGCTCCCACACATTTCATGCACAGCTGATGGGCCAAGGTTGGGGTGCACACCTGTACCCGGGAGCTGCGGCTCTTTCCCTACGACCTTAAGAGAGTCGGCCGGTCCCAGTGACCCAGGCGACAGAAACAGGCAACAGTCTCGAGTGTTCTTGGTGCCGATGCCTGCAGAGTGTCACCATCACTGCCAGTGGGCGTGTCTACACGGTTAGTTCCAGTTGCCCGTGACACACTCTTGAGCCTGGTGCGTGGCCCAGGCCGTGAACTAGACGGCACCGGGCTGACGTGCTCACCTGGGGTGGGGGAGGGGGCTGGCAGGCTCCCTCCTTGGTGGGGCAGGAACCGTGGCCTCGGGATCCTGAACCCTTTCAGTGCCGGGAGAGCTGGACCTGGACGCGGAGAGTAAGCAGAACTCCACTCGGGGCGCAGTGTTCCACACACATCATGAAACAGCTGCACAGCGTCTCTCCTGCGCTGGAGACCCGCGTGCCTGGCTCTGGTCCTCTGGCCCACTTCGTGGGTAATAGGGACCCTGGAGGCAAGCGCGAGAGCGTGATCCTGACCCAGGGCCCAAGACCCCATCCTTTCCTGTCCTTGAAAACCCGAGACCTTGGGGATCAGTTGAGCCAGAGTCTCTCCAGGGAACTAAATCCCTCTGTCATCGGGCTGCTTCTCCTGGACTCCTGGCAGCCAGAGCGAGACCTGGGAAGCCTGATGACCCATAAAGGAAGCTACATGCCTTGAAGGGTGGCAGGAAGCGACGGGAGGAGAAACGCAGCACGTGGGCGCTGGGGCGGAGCGAGGATGCCGCAGGGGCTCCCCACGCTCCTCACCTCCCAGCTGGCCTCCCAGAGATGAGGGTGGCGGTTCCCGGGGGACAGGGCGGTGGAGGACCCTGGGGTAGGCAGTGATGTAAAGCATGTATATGTCATCAGCCAAGAAAAGGACAGAAACTTGATCAACCAAAATAAAACGACATTTTAAAAATGCATTTATTTGAAAAAATAAAAAATACTCCTTTCCAACGCTGAGAAAGTCAGGAGAGGGAGGGAAAGGGGGCTTCTACTTCTCTTGCCTAGTTCCTCGCTCCCCTCCCGTCCTGTCCTCTTCCCCCTCCCC
>PVHY01018962.1:0-28255 GCA_004024945.1 Uropsilus gracilis | reverse complement strand
TTTGATGATCATAGATGAACTATATGTTTTATTTCATGGGGTAGAAAAAGAAATAAGTCCATATAACCCACAGATCTTAAGTCATGATTTCTAGACTTGTCATTAAACCCTTTTTCATTCAAATTCCTGCAGATTTAGGCCTTTCAGGCCAACAGGCAGTGTTTTTAGCGAGAAACCTTCTGAATTCAATCACACTCCAGAGGGTGAAGTATATATCTATATGGAACGTCCCTGTGCATATAACTTTATAAATGAATTCTCTCTATGTTTTCCACTTCATGGAGTAGAAAAGTATATAAGTCACTATCATACACAGATCTTAAGTCATGTCTTCTGGCACTTGTTTTTAACAGTTTTTTCATTCAAATTTTGCTGATTTTGGCTTTTCAGCCCAACTAAAGTGTTTTCAGGGAAAAACCTCCTGTATTCAATTAGACTCCAACGGTGCAGTATATATCTTTCCAGATCTCTCTTTACTTTATTGATGATAGATGAAATCACTCTATGTTTTACACTACAATAGGTAGAAAATGATATATGTCCATATCACCCAGAGATCTTAACTCATGATTTCTCCCAATTATTATTAACCCTTTTTTCATTCAAATTCCTGCTAATTAAGGTCATTCAGGCCAACAGGCAGTGTTTTCAGCTGGGAAACCTACTGAATTCAATCACACTCCAAAGGGTGCAGTATATATCTATCTGTGACTTCTCTGTATATGATGATCATAGATGAAATCTCTCTATGTTTTACACTTCATGGGGTGGAAAATGATATAAGACCATATCACTCAGATCTAAGTCATGATTACTCCCACTTGTTATTAACAATTTTATCATTCATATTCCTGCTGTTATGCCTTTCAGGAAAACATGCGATGTTTCAGTGAGAAAAATCATGAATTCAATCAGACTAAAAAGAGAGTACATATCTTTCTGTGAGATCTCTGTACTTTGATAATCATAGATGAAATCTCATTATGTTTTTCACTTCATGGGGTAGAAAAGGATAAAAGTCCGTATCACCCACAGATCTTAAGTCATGATTTCTCCTACTAGTTATTAACACATTTTTCATTCAAATTCCTGCTCATTTAGGCCTTTTAGGCCAACATGCAGTGTTTTTTACGAGAGAAATTCTGAATTCAATCACACTCCAATGGGTGCAGTATATCTATATGGAACTTCCCTGTACGTTCATGTTTATAGATGAAATCTCTCTATGTTTTACACTTCATGGAGTAGAAAAGTATATAAGTTCATATCACCCACAATTCTTAAGTCATTATTCCTGCACCGGTTTTTAACCCTTTTTTTATTCAAATTCCTGCTGATTTAGGCCTTTCAGTCCAACAGTCAGTTTTAGAGCGAGAAACCTCCTGAATTCAATTAGACAAAAAGGGTGCAGTATATACCTTTCAGTCACCTCTCTTTACCTTGATGATGATTAATGAAATCTCTCTATATTTTACACTAATTGTGGTAGAAAAGGATATATGTCCATATCACCCACAGATCTTAAGTCATGATATCTCCCATTTGTTTTTAACCCTTTTTTCATTCAAATTACTTCTGATTTAGGATTTTCAGGACAACTGTCAAACTTTTCAGTGAGAAACCTTCATAATTCAATGAGACCCCAAATGGTGCAGTATATATCTTTCCGTGACTTGTCTGTACTTTGATGATCATAGAAGAAATCTCTCTATGTTTTACATTTCATGAGTAGAAAAGCTTATAAGTCCATATCATCCACAGATCTTAAGTCATTATTTCTTGCACTTGATATAAACACTTTTTTCATATAAATTCCTGCTGATTAGGCCTTTCAGGCCATCAGGCAATGTTTTCAGCGAGAAACCTTCTGAATTCAATCCTACTCAATCGGTGCAGTAAATGTCTTTATGGAACTTCCTGGTCGTAGATGTGAATGGATGAGATCTCTCTATGTTTTTCACTTCAGGGAGTAGAAAACGATAATGTCCATATCTCCCACAGACCTTAACACATGATTTTTCCCACTTGTTATTAACCCTTTTTTTCATTCAAATTCTTGCTGATTTAGGCACTTTTAGCTGAAAGGCAGTGATCTCAGGGAGAAAGTTCCAGAATTGAATCAGACTCCTAAGATTGCATTATATATCTTTATGTTGCTCCTCTGTATTTGAGTGATAATGGATGAAATCTCACTATGTTTTACACTTCATGGTGTAGAAAAGTATATAAGTCCATATGACCCACAGTTTGAAAGTCATGATTTCTCCCACTTGTTATTAGCCCTTTTTTCATTCAAATTCCTTATGATTTAGGCCTTTCAGGAAAACAGGCAGTGTTTTTAGTGAGAATCCTCCTGAATTTAATCAGACTCCAAAGGATGCTCTATGTAAGTTTTGGTGATGTCTCTAGTCTATGATGATCATACATGAAATCTCTCTATGTTAAACACTCATGGGTAGAAAAGGATATAAGTCCATATCACCCGCAGATCTTAAGTCATGATTTCTCCCAATTGTTATTAACACATTTTTCACTCAAATTCATACTGATGTAGGCCCATCAGGCAAATAGGCAGTGTTTTCAGCGAGAAACCTCCTGAGTTCAATTGACACAAAAGGGTGCATAGATAGATAGATAGATAGATAGATAGATAGATAGATAGATAGATAGATAGATAGATTTCTGTGACTTCTCTGAAATTTGATTATCAAAGATAAAATCTATATTTTGACTTCATGGGGTAACAAAGATTATTAGTCCATATCACCCACAGATCTTAATTCATGAATTCTCCCACAGATCATTAACGCTTTTTCATTCAAATTATTGCTGCTTTAGGACTTTCAGGCCAACAGGCAATGTTTTCAGGGAGAAATTTCCAGTATTCATTCAGACTCTTAAGATTGCATTATATATCTTTCTGTTACTTCTCTTTTTTGATGATCAAAGTTGAAAACTCTCTATTTTTGCACTTCATGTGGTAGAAAAGGATATAAGTCCATATCCCCCATCGATCTTAAGTTTTGAATTCTCCCACTTGTTAATAACACTTTTTTCATTCTAATTCCTGCTGATTTAGGCCTTTCAGACCAACAGGCAGTGTTTAGTGTGAGAAACCTCGTGAATTCAATCACACTCTGTAGGGTGCAGTATATATCTTTCTATGACTTCTATTACCTATGATTTATACCTCATGGAGTAGACAAGGATATAAGTCCATATCACCCATAAGTCTTAAGTCATGATTTATCACACCTTTTATTAACCCTTTATTCATTGAAATTCCAGGTGATATAGGCCTTGCAAGCCAACAACAGTGTTTTAAGCAAGAAATCTCTTGAATTTAATCAGATTCCAAAGGGTGCATTATATATCATTCTGTGACTTCTCTGCACTTTAATGGTCATAGATGAAAACTCTCTATGATTTACTCTTCATGAGTAGAAAAGGATATAAGTCCATATCACCCACAGATCTTAAGTCATGAATTCTACCACGAGTTATTAACATATTTTTCTTTCAACTTCCTGCTTATTTAGGCCTTTCAGTCTTACTGGCAGTGTTTTCAATGAGAAAGCTTCTGAATTTAATCAGACTACAAAGTGCACTATATATCTTTCTGTGACTTCTCTGTACTTATATGATCATAGATGAAATATATGTTTTACACTTCATGGGGTAGAAAAGGATATGTCCATATCACCCACAGATATAAGTCATGATTTCTCCCACTTTTTATTAACCCTTTTTTTTCATTCAAATTCATGCTGATGTAGGCCTTTTATGCCAACCTGCATTGTTTCCAGCCGAAAACATCCTGAATTCAATCAGACATCAAAGGATGCAGTATATTTTTTTGTGAAATTCTCTTTATTTTGATAATCATAGATGAAATCTTTCTATGTTTTACACTTCATGGAGTAGAACAAGATATATATCCATATCACCCACAGGTCTTAATTCATGTTTTCTCCCACTTGTTATTAACCATTTTTCATTCAAATTCCTGCTGATTTAGGCCTCTCGGGACATAAGGCATTGTTTTCAGGGAGAAATCTCCTGAATCAATCACACTCCAAAGAGTGAAGTATATACCTTTCTGTGACTTCTCTTTACTTTGATAATCATAGATGAAATCTCTCTATGTTTTATACTTCATGGAGTAGAAAAGGATATAAATACATATCACCCACAGATCTTAAATCATGATATCTCCCACTTGTTATTAACCCTTTTCATTCAAATTCCTGGTGATTTAGGCCTTTCAGGGCAACAGGCAGTGTTTTCAGGAAGACCTCCTGAGTTCAATCAGATTCCAATGTGTGCAGTAGGTATCTCTCTGTACTTTGTACTCAAAGTACTCTTTACTTTGATGATCATAGACGAAATTTCTGTATTTTAGTGTTCTTGGCATAGAAAATGATATAAGTCATATCACCCACAGTTCTAAAATCATTATTTCTCCCACTTGTTATTAACACTTTATTTAAATTCCAGCTGATATAGGCCATTCAGGCCAACAAGGGTGTATTCAACAGAAAACCTCCTGAATTCAGACTCCAAAGGGTGCAGTATATATATTTCCGTGACATCTCTGTACTTCGATGATCATAGATGAAATCTCTCTGTTTTACACTTCCTGGGGGTAGAAAAGAATATAAATCCATTTCACCCACAGTTATTAAGTCATGATTTCTCCCATTTGTTATTAACCATTTTTCATTCAAATTCCTTCTTCTTTAGGCCTTTCAGGCAAACAGGCAGTGTTTTCAGCGAGAAATCTCCTGAATTCCATCAGACTCTATGAATGCATTGTATATCTTTCTGTGACTTCACTGTACTTTGATTATCATAGATAAAACTTCTGTATGATTTATACTTCATGGGATAGAAAAGGATATAGTCCATATCATCCACAGAAGTTAAGTCATGATATCTCCCACTTGTTGTTAACACTTTTGTCATTGAAATTCATGCTGATTTAGGCCTTTCTGGCCAACAGCCATTATTTTCAGGAGACACATCCTGAATTCATTCACACTCCAAAGGGTGCAGTATATATCTTTCTGTGACTTCTCTGTACTGATGAACATAGATGAAATCTCTCTATGTTAACACTTCATGAGGTAGAAAAGGATATAAGCCTATATCTCCCACCGATCTTAAACATGATTTCTCCCACTTGTTACTAACTCTTTTTTCATTTGAATTCCTGCTGATTTAGGCCTTCAGGCCATAAGGTTTATATTTCAGGTAGAAACTCCTTCATTCAAATAGACCCCAAAGGGTGCAGTATATGTTTTTCTGTGATTTCTCTGTACTTTGATGAACATAGATGAAATCTATCTGTGTTTTAAACTTCATGGATTTGAACAGGATATAAGTCCATATCACCCAAAGATCTTAAGTCAGTTAATTCTCCCACTTGTTATTAACCCTTTTTTTAATTCAATTCCTGCTGATGTAGGCCTTTCAGGCCAACTGGCAGTGTTTTCAACGAGAAACCTGCTATTTTCAATCATGCTCCAAACGGTGCAGTATATAACTTAATGGAACTTTTCTGTACGTTGATGTTCATAGATGAAATCTCTCTATGTTTTACACTTCATGGGGTAGAAAAGAATATAAGTTATATCACCCAGAGATCTTAAGTCATGATTTCTTCCACTTGTTCAATCCCTGTTTTTATTCAAATATCTGCTATTTAGGCGTTTCAGGTCAACAGGCAGTGTTTTTAGCGAGAAACTTCGTGATATCAATCAGACTCCAAAGGGTGCAGATATATATTTCTGTGACTTCTCTGTACTTTGATGATCATAGATGAAATCTCTCTGTTTTACACTTCATGGGGTAGGAAAGTATATAAGTCCATATCACCCACAGATCTTAAGTCATGATTTCTCCCACTAGTTATTAACCATTTTTCATTCAAATTCCTTCTGTTTTAGGCCTTTCAGGCTAACAGGCAGTGTTTTCCCGAGAAAACTCCTGAATTCCATCAGACATCTAAGAATGCATAATATATATTTATGTGACTTCAGTGTATTGTGATTATCATAGATAAAACTTCTGCATGTTTTACACTTCATGGGGAAGAAAAGGATATAAGTTCATCTCACTCACAGATCTTAAGTCATGGTTTCTCCCACTTGTTATTAAAACTTTTGTCATTCAAATTCATACTGATTTAGGCCTATCTGGCCAACAGGCATAATTTTCAGGGAGAAACATCCTGAATACAATCACAATCCAATGGGAGCAGTATATATATATTTCTGTGACATCTCTGTACTTTGATGAACTTAGATGAAATCTCTCTCTGTTTTACGCTTCATGGAGTAGAACAGGATATAAGTCCATACCACACACAGATCTTAATTCATATTTTCTCCCAGTTGTTATTAACCCTTTTTTCATTCAAATTTCTGCTAATTTAGACCTTTCAGGCCAATAGGCAGTGTTTTCATGGAGAATAATCCTGAATTCAGTGAGACACGAAAGGGTGCACTATATATCTTTCTGTGACTTCTCTGAACTTTGATGATCATCGTGAAATATAATTACTACACTTCATGGAGTAGAAAAGGATATATGTCCTTGTCACCCACAGATCATAAGTTATGATTTCTCCCACGTGTTATTAATCCTTTTTTTTTCATTCAAATTCATGCTGATTTAGGCCTTTCAGGCCAACAGCATTGTTTTCAGTGAGAAACCTCCTGATTTCAATCAGACTCCAAAGGTTGTAGTATATATCTTTCTGTGACTTCTCCAAACATTGACGATCATAGAGGAAATCACTCTATTTTTTACACTTCATGGGATAGAAAAGGATTTAAGTCCATATCAGCCACAGATCTTAAGTCATGATTCTCCCACTTGTTATTACCCCTTTTTTTCCATTTAAATTCCTGCTGATTTAAGCCTTTCAAGTCATAAGGTTTGTTTTCAGGTGGAAACTCCTGAATTCAATCATACTCCAAAGGGTGCATTATATGTCTTTCTGTGACTTCTCTGTACTTTGATGAACATAGATGAAATCTCTCTCTGTTTTACACTTCATGGAGTAGAACAGGATATTAGTGCCTATCACCCACAGATCTTAAGCCATGTTTTATCCCACTGCTATTAACCATTTTTTCATTCAAATTCCTGCTGATTTAGGCCTTTCAGGCCAACAGGCAGTGTTTTCTGGGAAAAACCTTCTGAATTCACACACGTTCCAAAGAATGCAGTATATATTATATGGAACTTCCCTGTAACTGGATGTTTATAGATGAAATCTCTCTATGTTTTACACTTCATGGAATAGAAAAGGATATAAGTCCATATAACCCAAAAATATTAACTCGTGATTTCTCCCAATTGTTATTATCCCTTCTTTCATTCAAATTCCTACTGATATGGGCCCTTCTGGCAATAAGGTAGTGTTTTATGGAGAAAACTCCCGAATTAAATTATACTCAAAAGTGTGCAGTATACATTTTTCCGTGACTCCTCTTTACTTTGATGATCATAGATGAAATCACTCTATTTTTTACACTTCATGGGGTAGAAAAGGATATAAGTCCATATCACCCACAGATCTTAAGTCATGATTTCTCCCACTTGATATTAACCCTTTTTTCATTCAAATTCCTGCAGATTTAGGCCTTTCATGCCAAAGGACAGAGTTTTCAGGGAGAAACCTCCTTAATTCAATCAGACTCCAAAGTGTGCAGTATATATCATTCTGTGAATTCTCTGGAATTTATTGATCATAGATGAAATCTATGTTTTACACTTCATGGGGTAGAAAAGGATATAAGTCCATATCACACACAGATCTTAAGTCATGATTTTTCCCACATGTCATTACCCCTATTTTCATTCAAATTCCTGCTGATTTAAGTCTTTCCGTAATAAGGTTTGTATTCTGGTAGAAAGTCCTGTATCAATCAGACTCCAAAGGCTGCAGTATATGTCTTTCTGTGACTTCTCTGTACTTGATGATCACAGATGAAAACTATGTTTTACAACTTATGTGGTACAAAAGGATGTAAGTCCATATCACCACAGTTCTTAAGTTATGATTTCTCCCACTTGTTATTAACCCTTTTTTCATTTAAATTTATGCATATTTAAGGCTTTCAGGCCAACAGGCTGTGTTTTCAGCGAAAAACCTCCTGAATTCAATCGGACTCCAAAGGGAGCAGCTTATATTTCTGTGACATTTCTGTACTTTGATGATCATAGATGAAATCTATGTTTTATACTTCCTGGGGTAGAAAAGGATATCAGTCCATATCACCCACAGATCTTAAGTCCTGATTTCACCCATTTGTTATTAACCCTTTTTTCATTCAAATTCCTGCTGATTTAGGCCTTTCAGGCCAACAGGCAATGTTTTCAGGGAGAAGCCTCCTAAATTCAAAAAAATCCTAAGATTGCATTGTATATCTTTCTGTGTCTCTCTGTACTTTGATGATTATACATGAAATCTCTAATTTTTAAACTTCATGGAGTAGAAAAGGATATATGTCCATATAACACACAGATCTCTTCACTCATGATTTCTGCCACTTGTTATTAACCCTTTTTTCATGCAAATTCCTTCTGATTTAGGCCTTTCAGGTCAAAGGCAGTGTTTTCAGCCAGAAACCTTCTGAATTCAATCATACTCTAAAGGATGCAGTATATCTTTCTGTGAATTCTCTGTACTTTGATGATCATAGATGAAATCTCACTATGTTTTACACTTCTTGAGGTAGAAAAGGATATAAGTCCACATCACCCACAGATCTTATGTCATGATTTCTCCCACTTGATACTAAACATATTTTTATTCAATTTCATGCTGATTTGGGCCATCAGGCCATAGGGCAGTGTTATCAGGGAGAAAGATCCTGAATTCAATCAAACACCAAAGATTGCATTATATATCTTTCTGTTACTTCTCTGTACTTTGATGATCATTGATGAAATTTATCTATGTTTTACACTTCATGGGGTAGAAAGGATATAATTCCATATCACCCACAGATCGTAAGTCATGATTCTGCCACTCATTATTAACCTTTTTCATTCAAATTCCAGCTGTTTAGGCATTTGAAGGCAACAACAGTGTTTTCAGCAAGAAACCTCGTGAATTCAATCAGAATCCAAAGGGTGCAGTATATAATTTTCTGTGACTACTCTGTACTTTGATGACCATACATGAAAACTCTCTATGTTTAACCCTTCATAGAGTTGAAAAGAATATATGTCCATATTATCCACAGATATTAAGTCCTGATTTCTACCACTAGGTATTAACCCTTTAATCACTCAAATTGCTGCTGATTTAGGCCTTTCAGGCCAACGGCAGTGTTTTCAGTGAGAAACCTCCTGAATTCATTCATACTCCAAAGGGTACAGTATATTTCTTTCAGTAACTTCTCCGTACTTTGATGATCATAGATGAAATATATGTTTTACACACATTGGATAGAATAAGAAATAATTCCATATCACCCACAGATCTTAAGTCATGATTTCTCCCAGGTGTTATTAGCCCTCTTTTTATTCAAATTCCTGCGGATTTAGGCCTTTCAGGCCACCAGGCAGTGTTTTCAGCGACAAACCTTCTGCATTCAATCAGACTCCAAAGGGTGCAATATATATCATTCAGTTACTTCTCTTTACTCAAATGATCATAGATGAAATCTCTCTATGTTTTAGAGTACTATGGTAGTAAAGGATGTAATTCCATATCACCCAGAGATCTTAAGTCATGATTTCTCCCACTTGCTATTAACATTTATTTCATCAAATTCCTGCTGCTATAGGCCTTACAGGTATAAGGTAGTGCTTTTAGTGATGAAACTCCTAAATTTATCAGACTCCAAAGGTTGCAGTATGTATCCTTCTGTGATTTCTCTGTACTTTGATGATCATAGGTGAAATCTCTCTGTGTTTACACTTCATGGGGTAGAAAAGGATAGAATTCCATATCACCCACAGATCATAAGTCCTGATCTCTCCACTTGTTAATAACCCTTTTTTCATTCAAATTCCTGCTGATTTAGGCCTTTTAGGCCAACAGGCAATGTTTTCAGCGAGAAACATCCTGAATTCAATCAGACTCCAAAGGGTACAGTATATATCTTTCTGTGACTTGTCTTTCCTTTGATAATCATAGCTGAAATCTCTGAATGTTTTGCACTTCATGGAGTAGAAAATGATGTAAGTCATTATCACTCATAGATGTTAGGTCATAATTTCTCCCACTTGAATTTAACCCTTTTTCTATCAAATTCCTACTGATTTAGACCTTTCAGGTCAGCAGGAAATGTTTTTAGCGCGAAACCTACTGAATTCAATCAGACTCCAAATGGTGCAATATATATCATTCAGTGACTTCTGTTTACTTAGATGATCATAGATGTAATCTCTCTATGTTTTAGACTACATTTGTAGTAAAGGATATAATTCCAGTTGATCCACAGGTCTTAAATCCTGATTTCTCCCATGTGTTATTAACCCTTTTTTTCACTCAAATTCCTGCTGATTTAGGGCTTTCAGGCCAAAGGCAGTGTTTTCCGCGAGAAACCTCCTGAATTCAATCAGACTCCAAAGGGTGCAGTATATATCTTTCTGTGACTTCTTTATTATTTGATGAACATAGATGAAATATATGTTTTACACTTCATGGGGTAGAAAAAGAAATAAGTCCATATTATCCACTGATCTTAAGGCATGAATTCTCAACTTGTTATTAACCCCTTTTTCATTCAAAATCCTGCTGATTTAGGCATTTTAGGATGTAAGGCAGTGATCTCAGGGAGAAAGTTCCAGAATTGAATCAGACTCCTAAGAGTGCATTATATATCTTTATGTTACTTCTCTGTATTTGAATGATAATAGATGAAATCTCACTATGTTTTACACTTCATGGGGTAGAAAATTATATAAGTCCATGTGACCCACAGTTCGAAAGTCATGATTTATCCCACTTGTTATTAACCATTTTTTCATTCAAATTCCTGCTGATTTAGGCCTTTCAGGAAAACTGGCAGTGTTTAGAGCGAGAAACTTCCCAAATTCAATCAGACTCCAAAGGCTGTTTTATATATCTTTCTGTCACTTCTCTGTATTTTGATGATCATAGTTGAAAACACTCTGTTTTACACTTATTGGAGTAGAAAAAGGATTTAAGTCCATATCACACACAGATCTTAAGTCATGAATTATCCCACTTGTTATTAACCCTTTTTTCATTCAAATTCCTGCTGATTTAGGACTTTCAGGCAACTGGAAGTGTTTTCAGGGAGAACCTCCTGAAATCAATTAGACATACAGGGTCCAGTGTATATATTTCAGTGACTTCTCCTTACTTTGGTGATCATAGATGATCTCTCTATGTTTTACACTGCATGGGGTTGAAAAGAATATAAGTCCATATCACACACAGATCTTAGGTTATGATTTCTCCTTGTTATTAACCCTTTTGCATTAAAATTACTACTGAATTAGGATTTTCAGGCCAACTGGCAGTCTTTTCTGTGAGAAACCTCCTATGTTCTATAAGACTCCAAAGGTTGCAATATATATCTTTTGTGAGTTCTCTGTACTTTGATGATCATAGATGAAATCTCTCTATATTTTACATTTCATGGAGTTGAAAATAATATAAGTCCATATGACCCACAGACCGTAAGTCATAATTTCTCCCACTTGTTATTAACACTTTTTTCATTCAAATTCCTGCTGATTTAGGATTTTCAGGCCAACTGGCAGTCTTTTCAATGAGAAACCTCCTTAATTCAATCAGACTCCAAAGGGTACAGTATATAGCTTTCTGTGACTTCTCTGTACTTTGGTGATCATAGATGAAAACACTCTGTGTTTCACCCTTCCTGGAGTAGAAAAGGATATAAGTCTATAACACAAGCAGATATTAAATCCTGATTTCTCCCACTTGTTATTAAAACTTTTTTCATTCACATTCCTGGTTTAGGGCTTTCAGGCCAACAGGCAGTGTTTTCTGCGAGAAACCTCCTGAATTCAATCAGACTCCAAAGGGTACAGTATATATCTTTCTGTGACTTCTTTGTTATTTGATGAACATAGATGAAATATATGTTTTACACTTCATGGGGTAGAAAAAGAAATAAGTCCATATTATCCACTGATCTTAAGGCATGAATTCTCAACTTGTTATTAACCCCTTTTTCATTCAAAATCCTGCTGATTTAGGCATTTTAGGATGTAAGGCAGTGTTTTCAGTGAGAAACCTTCTGATTTGAATCACACTCCAAAGGGTGCAGTATATCAATATTGAACTTCCCTATACATTGAAGTTTATAGATGAAATCTCTCTATGTTTTATGCTTCATTTAGTAGAAAAGTATATAAGTCCATATCACCCACAGATCTTAATCATGATTTCTCCCAATTGTTATTAACACTTTTTTCATTCAAATTCATGCTGATTTAGGCCTCTCAGGACAAAGGCAGTGTTTTCAGCGAGAAACCTCCTGAGTTCAATCAGACACCAAAGGATGTATATATATATATATATATATATATATATATATATATATATATATATATATTTCTGTGACTTCTCTGAACTTTGATTATCATAGATGAAATCTATATTTTACACTTCATGGGGTAGCAAAGGATGTAAGTCCATATCAGCCACAGATCTTAAGTCATGATTTCTCCCACTTGTTATTAACATTTTTTCATTAAATTCCTGCTGATTTAGACCTTTCTGTCCAAAAGTCAGTGTCAGGGAGAAATTTCCTGTATTCAGTCATACGCCTAAGATTGCATTACATATCTTTCAGTTACCTCTCTGTAATTTGATGATCATACTTGAAAACTCAATATGCTTTACACTTCATGGAGTAGAAAAGGATATATGTACATATCACCTACAAAATTAAGTCATGATTTATCCCACTTTTTATTTTCTGTTTTCATTAAAATTCTAGCTGATATAGGCCTTTCAAGCCAACAACAGTGTTTTCAGCAAGAAATCTCCTGAATTCAATCAGACTCCAAAAGGTGTATATAAATCTTTCTGTGACTTCTCTGTACTTTGATGATCATAGATGAAATCTCTTTACATTTTACACTTCATGGGGTAGAAAATGATATAAATCCATATCACCCACAGATCTTATGTCATGATTTCTCCCACTTGTTATTAACTCTTTTTCCATTCAATTTCCTGCTGATTTATGCCTTTCAGGCCAACAGGGAATGTTTTCAGCGAGAAACCTCTTGAATTCAATCAGACAAAAGAGGGTGCAGTATATATTTTTCAGTGACTTCTTTGTACTTGGATAATCATAGATGAGATCTCTCTATGATTTACACTTCATGGAGTAGAAAAGGATATAAGTCCATATCAACCACAGATCTTAAATCATAATTTCTACCCGTTGTCATTAAACCTTTTTTATTTAAATTCTTGTTGATTAGGCCTTCCAGGCCAAAATGCAGTGTTTTTTGTGAGAAAACTCCTGAATTCAATGAGACTCCTATGATTGCGTTATATGTCTTTTTGTAACTTCTCTGTTCTTGATGATCATAGATGAAATGTCTCTATGTTTTACAAATCATGGGGTAGAATATCATATATGTCCAAATCACCCACACGTCTTAAATCATGTTTTCTCCCACATTTTTTAACCCTTTTTTCATTGATTTCCTGCTGATTTTGGCTGTTCAGGACAACTGGCAGTGTTTTCAGGGAGAAACTTCCTGAATTCAATTAGATTCAAAAGGGTGAGTATATATCTTTCAGTGAATTCTCTTTACTTGGATGATCATAGATGAAATCTTTCATGTTTTACACTATATGTGGAAGAAAAGAATATCAGTGCATATCTCCCACAGATCTTAAGTCATGATTACTCCCACTTGTTATTAAACCTTTTCTCATTCAAATTCCTGCTGATTAGGGCTTTCAGGCCATCAAGAAGTGTTTTCAGTGAGAAACCTCCTGTATTCAAACAGACTCCAAAGGGTACAGTATATAACTTTCTGTGACTTCTCTGTACTTGATGATAATAGATGAAATCTACGTATTACACTTCATGGGGTAACAAACGATATGAGTCCAGATCACGCAGGTTTGAAGTCATGATTTCTCTCTCTTTTTATTAACACCATTTTCATTCAAATTCCTGCTGATTTAGGCTTTCAGGCCAACAGGCAGTGTTTTCAGTGAGTAACCTTCTGAAATCAATCATTAGCATAATGGTGCAGTATATATCTTTATGGATCTTCCCTGTACGTTGATGTTTATACATGAAATCTCTGTATGTTTTACTCTTCATGAAGTAGAAAAGGATTTAAGTCCATATCACCCACAGGTTAAGTTATAATTTCTCCCACTTGTTATAACCCATTATTTGATTCAATTTCCTGCTGATATAGGCCTTTTTGGGCATAAGTCAGTGGTTCAAGGGAGAAAGTTCCAGAATTCAATCAGAATTCTAAGATTGCATTATATATCTTTCTGTTACTACTCTGTGCTTTGAGGATTATTGATGAAATCTCTCTATGTTTTACACTTCATGGGGTAGAAAAGGATATAAGTTCATATCACCCACAGATCTTAAGTCAGGATTTCTCCCACTTGTTATTAACACTGTTTTCATTCAAATTCCAGCTGATTTAGGCCTTTCAGGCCAACAGCATTGTTTTCAACAAGAAACCTCCTGAATACAGATTCCAAGTGGGTAGTAAATATCTTTCTGTAACTTCTCTGTACTTTGATGATCATAGATGAAAACTCTATGTTTCACCCTTCATGGAGTAGAAAAGGATAAAGTCCATAACACCCACATATATTTTGTCCTGATTTCACCCTCTTGTTATTAACCCTTTTGTCATTCAAAATCTTGCTGATTAATGTCTTCAAGCAATAAGGTTGTTTTCAGGTAGAAACTCCTGATTTCAAACAGACTCCAAAGCGTGTAGTATATATCTTTCTGTGATTTCTCTGTAGTTTGATGAACATAGATGAAATCTCTCTATGTTTTACACTTTCTGGACTAGAACAGGATATAAATCCATATTATCCACAGATCCTATGACATGATTTCTCCCACTTGTTACTAAGCTTTTTTTTCATTCAAATTTCTACTAATTTAGGTCTCTCAGGCCAATAGGTTGTGTTTTCAGGGAGAAATTTCCTGAATTCAATCAGACTACAAAGCGTGCAGTATATATCTTTGTGACTTCTCTGTACTTTTATGATCATACATGAAAACTAATTATTACAAATCATGTGGTATAAAAGGAAATTGGACCTATACCCACAGATATAAATCATGATTTCTCCCACTTTTTATTAACCCTTTTTTCATTCAAATTTCTGCTGATTAAGGCCTTTCAGGCCAAAAGGCGGTGTATTTTCTGGGAAAAACCTCCTAAATTCAATCATACTCCAAAGGGTGCAGTATATATCTTTCTGTGACTTCTCTGTATTTGATGATCATAGATGAAATCTCTCTATGTTTTTCACTTCATGGGGTAGAAAATGATATAAGTCCATATCATTCACAGATCTTATATCATGATTTCTCCCACTTGTTATTAACCCTTTTTTCATTCATATTCCTGCTGATATATTCCTTTCAGGCCAACAGGCAATATTTTCAGGATGAAGACTCTTGAATTCAATCAGACTGAAAAGTGTGCGGTATATATCTTTCTGTGACTTGTCTGTAATTTGATGATCATAGATGAGATCTCTCTATGATTTACAATTCATAGAGTAGAAAAGGATATTAGTCCATATCAACCACATATCTTAAGTCATGATTTCTCCCACTTGTTATTAAACCTTATTCATTTAAATTCCTGTTGATTTAGGCCTTTCTGGACAAGAGGCAGTGTTTTCTGTGAGATACCTCCTTAATTGAATCAGACTCCAAAGGGTGCAGTATATATCTTTTTGTGACTTCTCTATACTTTGATGATCATAGATGAAATCTCTCTATGTTTTACAGATCATGAAATAGAAAATAATATATGTCCATATTACCCACAGATCTTAATCATGATTTCTCCCACAAGTTATTACCCCCTTTTTTTTTCAAATTCCTGCTGATATAGTCCTTTCAGGCAAACAGGCAGTGTTTTCAGGGAGAAACCTCCTGAATTCAATAAACTCCAAAAAGTGCACTATGTCTTTCTGTGACTTCTCTGTATTTTGGTCATCTTATGTGAAATATATGTTTTACTTCATGGGATAGAAAAAGAAATAAGTCCATATTACCCACAGATCTTAAATCATGATTTCTCCACTTTTTATTAACCCCTTTTTATTCTAATTACTGCATATTTAGTCCTTTCAGTCCAACAGGCAGTGTTCTTAGCGAGAAAATTTCTGAATTCAATCACAGACCAATATCTTTATAGAATCTCTCTGTACGTTGATGTTTATAGAGGAAATCTCTCTTGTTTTCCTCCTCATTGGTTGGAAAAATATATAAGTCCATATCACCCACAATTCTTATATCATGATTTCTGGCACTTGTTATTAACCATTTTTTTATTCAAATTCCTGCTGATTTTGGCTGTTCGGGCCAACTAGCATTGTTTTCAGCAAGAAACCTCCTGATCTCAATTAGGCTCAAAAGGGTGCAGTATATATCTTTATGGAACTTTCCTGTATATTGATGTTTATAGGTGAAATCACTCTATGTTTTACACTTCATGGGGTAGAAAAGGATATAAGTACATATAACCCACAGATTGTAAATCATGTTTTCTCCACTTCTTATTAATCCTTTTTTCTCTCAAATTCCAGCTGATTTAGGCCTTTCAGGCCAACAAAAGTATTTTCAACAAGAAACTTCCTGAATTCAATCAGACTCAAAGGGTGCAGTATATATCTTTCTGTGACTTCTCTGTACTTTGATGATCATTGATGAAATATACTTTTTATACTTCATGGGGTAGAAAAAGATATAAGTCCATATCACACAAAGTTCTTAAGACATGATTCTCCAACTTTGTATTAACCCCTTTTTTCATTCAAATTCATGCTCATTTAGGCTTTTCAGGCCCACAGGCTGTGTTTTCTGCGAGAAACCTTCTCAATTCTATCACACTCCAAACGGTGAAGTATATATCTTAATGGAACTTTCCTGTATGTTGATATTTATAGATGAAATCTCTCTATGTTTTACCCTTCTTGGGGTAGAAAAGGACATAAGTCCATATTACCCACGTATCTTAAGTCATGATTTCTTCCCCTTGTTATTAACACTTTTTTCATTCAAATTCCTGCTGATTTAGTCCTTTCAGGGGATAAGGTTTGTTTTCAGGTAGAAACTCAGGAATTTAATCAGATTCCAAGGGTGCAGTATGTCTTTCTGTGATTTCTCTGTACTTTTATGAGCATATATGAAATCTCTCTCTGTTTTGCACTACATGAAGTAGAACAGGATATAAGTCCATATCACCCACAGATCTTAAGTCATGATTCTACCACTTTGTAAAAACTCCCTTTTCATTCAATTTCCTGCTGATTTACACCTTTCAGGCCAACAGGCAGTGTTTTCTGCGAGAAAGCTTCTAATGCACACATGCTCCAAAGGGTGAAGTATATATCTTTATGGGACTTCCCTGTATGTTGATGTTTATAGATGAAATGTCTATATGTTTTAAATTTCATGGAATTGAAAAGAATATAATTCCATATAACCCACATATCTTAACTCATGTTTTCTCCCAATTGTTATTATCCCTTCTTTCATTCAAATCCCTACTGATATGGGCCCTTTTCGCCATAAGGCAGTGTTTTCAGGGACAAAACTCCTCAATTCGTTCAGACTCCTAAGATTCCATTATATGTATTTCTGTGACTTCGCTGTACTTAGATGATCACAGATGAAGCTATGTTTTACAACTTATGGGTTAAAAAAGGATGTAAGTCCATATCACCCACAGATATTAAGTCATGATTTCTCCCACTTGTTATTTTTTCATTCAAATTCCTGCTGATTTAGGCCTTTCAGGTAAACAGGCAGTGTTTTCAGCCAGAATCTCTGAATTTAATCAGACTCCAAAGGGTGCAGTATATATCTTTCTGTGACACCTCAGTACTTTGATGATCATAGATGAAATCTATATTTTACCCTTCATGGTGTAGTAAATGATATAAGTCCATATGACCCACAGTTCGAAAGTCATGATTTATCCCACTTGTTATTAACCCTTTTTTCATTCAAATTCCTGCTGATTTAACACTTTCAGGCAACTGGAAGTGTTTTCTGGGAGAAACCTCCTGAAATCAATTAGACATAACCATTTATCATTCAAATCCCTGGTGATTTAGGCCTTTCAGGCAACAGTCTTGTTTTCAAGAAGAAACCTAGTTAATTCAATCAGACTCGAAAGGTACACATTTCCCTTTCTGTGACTTCCCTGTGCTTTGATGATCATAGTTGAAAACTCTCTGTTTCACACTCCATGGAGTAGAAAAGGATCTAAGTCCATATCACCAACAGATCTTAAGTCATGAATTATCCCATTTGTTACTAACCCTTTTTTTATTCAAATTCCTGCTGATTTAGGATTTTCAGGCCAATTGGCAGTCTTTTCAGTGAGAAACCTCCATAATTCAATCAGACTCCAAAAGGTGTAGTATATATCTTTCTGTGACTTCTCTGTACTTTGATGATCATAGATGAAAACACTCTGTGTTTCACCCTTCCTGGAGTAGAAAAGGATATAAGTCCACAACACCCACAGTTCTTAAGTCATGATTTATCCCATATGTTTTTAACCCCTTTTTCATTCAAATTCCTGCTAATTTAGGCCTTTCAGGCCAACAGGCATTGTTTTCAGGGAGAAACCTTCTGAATTAAATACATTCCAAAGGGTGCAGTGTAAAATTTTAGGAACTTCCCTGTACCTCAAAATTTACAGGTGAATCTCTGTATGTTTTCCACTTCATTCAGAGAAAAGAATATAAGTCCATATCACCCACAGATCTTAAATCATGATTTCTTCCACTTGTAATTAACACTGGTTTCATGCAATTTCCTGTTGATTTAGGCCTTTCAGTCCAACAGTCAGTGTTTTCAAGGAGAAACATCCTGAATTCAGTCTCCAAAGGCTGCATTATATATCTTTCTGTGACTTCTCTGTACTTTGTTGATCATAGATGAAATCTCTATATATTTTATACTTCATTGTATAGAAAAGGACAAGTCCATATCAGCCACAGATCTGAAGTCATGATTTCGCCCACTTGTTATTAACCCTTTTTTCATTCAAATTCCTGCTGATTTAGCCTGTTAGGCCAACAGGCAGTGTTTAGATTGAGAAAAGTCCCGAATTCAATCAGACTCCAAAGGCTGCAGGATAACTCTTTCCGTCACTTCTCTGTACTTTGATGATCATATTTGAAAACTCTCTGTTTTACACTCCATGGAGTAGAAAAGGATCTAAGTCCATATCACCCACAGATCTTAAGTCATGAATTATCCCATTTGATTTTTACAATTTTTTTCATTCAAATTCCTGCTGATTTAGGACTTTCAGGCAACTGGAAGTGTTTTCTGGGAGAAACCTCCTGAAATCATTAGACATACAGGGTGCAGTATATATTTCTGTGACTACTCTGTACTTTGATGATCATAGATGAAATCTCTCTATGTTTTACACTACATGGGATTGAAAAGTATATACGTCGATATCACCCACAGATCTTAGGTCATGATTTCTCCTACTTGTTATTAATACTTTTTCATTCAAATTCCTGCTGATTTAGGATTTTCAGGCCAACTGGCAGTCTTTTCTGTGAGAAACCTCCTATATTCTATAAGACTCCAAAGGGTGCAATATATGTCTTTCTGCGACTTCTCTTTACTTTGATCATCATAGATGTAAACACTTGTGTTTCACCCTTCCTGAAGTAGAAAAGGATATAAGTCCATAACACCCAGAGAGAGTAAGTCCTGATTTCTCCCACTTGTTATTAACATTTTTAATATATAAATTCCTGATGATTTAGGCCTTTCAGGCCAACAGGCAATGTTTTCAGCGAGAATCCTTCTGAATTCAATCCTACTCAATCGGTGCAGTAAATGTCTTTATGGAACTTCCTTTTACACAGATGTGTATGGATGAGATCTCTCTCTGATTTACACTTCAGGGAGTAGAAAACGATAATATCCATATCACCCACAGACCTTAACACATGATTTTTCCCTCTTGTTATAAGCACTTTTTTTCATTCAAAATCCTGCTGATTTCAGCATTTTTGCATGTAAGGCAGTGATCTCAGGGAGAAAGTTCCAGAATTAAATCAGATTCCTAAGATTGCATTATATATCTTTATGTTACTTCTCTGTATTTGAATGATAATAGATGAAAAATCACTATGTTTTGCACCTCATGTTGTAGAAAAGTATATAAGTCCATATCATGTTGTAGAAAAGTATATAAGTCCATATGACCCTCAGTTCGAAAGTCATGATTTCTCCCACTTGTTATTAACCCTTTTTTTCATTCAAATTCCTGCTGATTTAGACCTTTCAGGCAACTCGAAGTGTTTTTAGGGAGAAACCTCCTGAAATCACTTAGACATACATGGTCCAGTGTATATATTTCAGTTAATTCCTCTTATTTTGGTGATCATAGATAAAATCTCTCTATGTTTAACTTATATGGGTTTGAAAAGGATATACGTCTATATCACCCACAGATCTTAGGTCATGATTTCTCCTACTTGTTATTAACATATTTTTTCATTCAAATTCCTGCTGATTTAGGATTTTCAGGACAACTGGCAGTCTTTTCTGTGAGAAACCTACTATATTCTATAAGACTCCAAAGGTGCAATATATATCATTCTGCGACTTCTCTTTACTTTGATGATAATAAATGAAAACACTCTGTGTTTCACCCTTCCTGGAGTAGAAAAGGATTTAAGTCCATAACACCCACAGATATTAACTCCTGATTTCTCCCACTTGTTATTAACACTTTTGTCATTTAATTCCTGATGATTTAGGCCTTTCAGGCCAACAGGCAATGTTTTCAGCTAGAAACCTTCTGAATTCAATCCTACTCAATCAGTGCTGTAATGTCTTTATGGAACTTGCTTGTACGTAGATGTGTATGGATGAGATCTCTCTATCTTTTACACTTCAGGGAGTAGAAAATGATAATGTCCATATCACCCACAGACCTTAACACATGATTTTTCCCACTTGTTATTAACACTTTTTTTCATTCAAAATCCTGCTGATTTAGGCATTTTTGGATGTATGGCAGTGATCTTATGGAGTAAGTTCCAGAATTGAATCAGACACCTAAGATTGCATTATATATCTTTATGTTACTTCTCCTTATTTGAATGATAATATGTGAAATCTCACTATGTTTTACACTTCATGGTGTAGAAAAGTATATAAGTCCATATGACCCACACTTCGAAAGTCATGATTTCTCCCACTTGTTATTAACCCTTTTTTCATTCAAATTCCTGCTGATTTAGGCCTTTCAGGCAACTGGAAGTGTTTTCAGGGTGAAACTTCCTGAAATCAATTAGACATACAGGGTCCAGTATATATATTTCAGTGATTTCTCCTTACTTTTGTGATCATAGATGAAATCTCTCTACGTTTTACACTACATTGTGTTGAAAAGGATATATGTCCATTTCACCCACAGATCTTAGGTCATGATTTAACTACTAGTTTTAAACATTTTTTTCATCCAACAGCAAGTGTTTTCAAGGAGAAAAATCCTGAACTCAATCAGTCTCCAAAGGGTGCATTATATATCTTTCTGTGACTTCTCTGTACTTTGATGATCATAGATGAAATCTCTCTGTATTTTATACTTCATGGTGTATAAAAGGATAAGTCCATATAACTCACATATCTGAAGTCATTATTTCACCCACTTGTATTAACCCTTTTTTCATTCAAATTCCTGCTGATTTAGGCCTTTCAAGCCAACAGGCAGTGTTTAGAGTGAGAAAGTCGCGAATTCTATCAGACTCCAAAGGCTGTTGTATATCTCTTTCTTTCACTTCTGGATACGTTGATGATCATAGTTGAAAAATCTCTGTTATACACTCCATGGAGTAGAAAATGATATAAGTCCGTATCACCCACAGATCTTAAGTCATGATTTATCCCATTTGTTTTTAATCCTTTTTTCATTCCAACTCCTGCTGATATAGGCCTTTTAGGCCAACAGGCAGTTTTTTCAGCAAGAAACTTTCTGAATTCAATCATACTCCAAAGGTGCAGCATATATCTTTATGGAACATTCCTATATATTGATGTATATAGGTGAAATCTCTGTATGTTTTACACTTCATGGGGTAGCAAAGGATATAACTCCATATCACACACATATCTGAACTCATGATTTCTCCCAATATTATTAACCCTTCTTTCACTCAAATTCCTGATGCTTTAGGCATTTCTGGCCATAAGGTAGTGTTTTCAGGAAGAAATTTCCTGTATTCAATCAGACTCCTAAGATTGCATTATATATCTTCCTGTTACTTCTCTGTACTTTGAAGATCATAGGTGTAATCTCTCTATGTTTTACACTTCATGGGTTAGAAAAGGATATAAGTTCATATCACCCAGAGATTGTAATCATGATTTCTCCACTTCTTATTAATCCTTTTTTCATTAAAATTCCTGTTGAAATAGGCTTTTCTGGCCAACAGGCAGTGTTTTCAGCGATAAACCTCCTGAATTCAGTTACAATCCAAAGAGTGCAGCATATATCTTTCTGTGACGTTTTGGTGCTTTGATCATCGTGGATGAAAGATAATTTTTACATTTCATGGAGTATTAAAAGATATATGTGCATATCACCCAAAGATCTTAAATCATGTTTTCTCTCACTTGTTATTAACCCCTTTATCATTCAAATTCTTGCTGATTTTGGCCGTTCGGACCAACAGGTAGTGTTTTGAGCGAGAAACCTTCTGAATTCAACAACTCCCATGGGTGCAGTATATCTATATGGAACTTCCTTGTACGTTTATGTTTATAGATGAAATCTGTCTATGTTTCACACATCATGGAGTAGAAAGGAATATAATCCATATCACTCACATTTCTGAAGTCATGATTTCTGGCACTTGATATTAACCCATTTTTTATTCAAATCCTTGCTGATTTAGGCTTTTCAGGCCAAATGGTAGTGTTTTCAGGGAGAAACACCCTGAATTCAATTAGAATCCAAAAGGTGCAGTATACATCTTTTAGGGACCTCTCTTTACTCTCATGATCATCGATGAAATCTCTCTATGTATACACACATGTGGTAGAAAAGGATGCAAGTCCATATCACCCACAGATCTTAATTCATGATTTCTCCCAATTGTTATTAACCATTTTTTCATTCAACTTCCTGCTCCTTAAGGGCTTTCCAGCCAACAGGCAGTGTTTTCAGTCAGAAAACTTCCGGAATACAATCATACACCAAAGGGTGCAATATATATCTTTCTGTGACTTTTTGTTGCTTGATCATCGGGATGAAAGATGTTTTTACATTTCATGGAGTTTTAAAAGATATAAGTCCATATCACCCAAAGATCTTAAATCATGTTTTCTCTCACTTGTTATTAACCCCTTTATCATTCAAATCTTTGCTGTTTTTGGCCTTTTTGGACCAACAGGCAGTGTTTTCAGCGAGAAACCTGAATTCAATCAACTCCAATGGGTGCAGTATATCTATATGGAACTTCCTTGTACGTTTATGTTTATAGATGAAATCTCTCTATGTTTCACACATCATGGAGTAGAAAGGAATATAATCCATATCACCCACATTTCTGAAGTCGTGATTTCTGGCACTTGTTATTAACCCTTTATTTATTCAAATCCTTGCTGATTTAGGCTTTTCAGGCCAAATGGTAGTGTTTTCAGGGAAAAACATCCTGAATTCAATTAGAATCCAAAAGGTGCAGTATACATCTTTCAGTGACCTCTCTTTACTTTCATGATCATCGATGAAATCTCTCTATGTGATACACACATGTGGTAGAAAAGGATGTAAGTCCATATCACCCACAGATCTTAAGTCATGATTTCTCCCACTTGTTATTAACCTTTTTGCATTAAAATTCCTGCTGATTTAGGCTTTTCATGCCAACAGGCAGTGTTTTCAGTGAGAATCGCTTGAATTTAATAAGACTCCTAAGGGTGCAGTATATATCTTTGTGTGACACCTCAGTGTTTTGATGATCATAGATGAAATCTATATTTTACCCTTCATGGTGTATAAAATGGTATAATTCCATATCACCCACGAATCTTAAGTCATGATTTCTCGCACTTAGTATTAAACATTTTTTTCATTCAAATTTCAGATGATTTAGGCTTTTCAGGCCTACTAGGAGTGTTTTCAGCGAGAAACCTCCTGAATTCAATCACACTCTAAATTGTGCAGCATATATCTTTACGGAACTTTCCTGTATATTGATGTATATAGGTGCAATATCTCTATGTTTTACACTTCATGGGGTTTGAAAGGATATAATTCCATATCACCCACAGATCTTAACTCATGATTTCTGCCACTTGGTAGTAACCCTTTTTTCATCCAAATTCCTGCTGATTTAGGCCTTTCTGACCAACAGGCTGTGTTTTCAGCAGAAACCTCCTGAATTCAATCAGACTCCAAAGTGTGCAATATATGTCTTTCTGTGACTTCTCTGTACTTTGATGATCATAGATGAACACTCTGTATGTTTCACCCTTCATGGAGTAGAAAAGGTTATAAGTCCATAACTCCCACAGATCTTAATTCCAGATTTCTCCCACTAGTTATCAACGCTTTTTTCATTCAAATTCCTGCTGATTTAGGCCTTTCTGGCCAACAGGCTGTGTTTTCAGGGAGAAATCTCCTGAATTCAATCAGACTCTAAAGTGTGCAGTGTATATCTTTCTGTGCCTTCTCTGTACTTTGATGATCATAGGTGAAATCTCTCTATGTTTTACACTTCATGGCATAGAAAAAGATATAAGTCCATATCACCCAATGATCTTTAGTCATGATTTCTCCCACTTTGTATTAACCCCCTTTTCATTCAAATTCCTGCTGATTTAGGCTTTTCAGGCCAACAGGCTGTGTTTTCTTTGAGAAACCGTCTGAATTCAATCAGACTCCAAAAGGTGCAGAATATATCTTAATGGAAATTTCTTGTAATTTTATGAACATAGGTGAAATCTACCTGTGTTTTAAACTTCATGGAGTAGAACAGGATATAAGCCCATATACCCACAGTTCGTTGGTCATTATTTCTTCCACTTGTAATTAACCTTTTTTCATTGAATTTCCTGCTCATTTAAGGCCTTTCAGATCATAAGGTTAGTTTACAGGTAGATACTCCAGAATTCAATCAGATTCCAAGGGTGCGCTATATGTCTTTCTGTGACTTCTCTGTACTTTGATGAATAGATGAAATCTCTCTCTCTCTCTTTTACAATACATGGAGTAGAACTGGATATAAGTCCGTATCACTCACATATCTTAAGTCATGATTTCTCCTACTTGTTATTAACACTTTTTTTCATTCAAATTCCTGCTGATTTAGGATTTTCAGGCCAACTGGCAGTCTTTTCTCTTAGAAACCTCCTATATATTCTATAAGATTGCAAAGGGTGCAATATATATCTTTTTGTGAGATCTCTGTACTTTGATGATCATAAATGAAATCTCTGTATGTTTTAAACTTCATGGATTAGAAAAGAATATAATTCCATATCACCCACAGATCTTAAGTCATGATTTCTCCCACTTGATATTAACCCTTTTTTCATTCAAATTCCTGCAGATTTAGGCCTTTCATGCCAAAGGACAGAGTTTTCAGGGAGAAACCTCCTTAATTATATCAGACTCCAAAGTGTGCAATACATATCAATCTGTGAATTCTCTGGACTTTGTTGATCATAGATGAAATCTATGTTTTACACTTCATGGGGTAGAAAAATGTATAAATCCATATCACCCACAGATCTTAACTCATGATTTCTCCCAATTTTTATTAACCCTTTTTTCATTCAAATTCCTGCTGAATTTGTCTTTTCATGCCAACTGGAAGTGTTTTCAGGGAGAAACCTCTGGAATTCAATTAGACTCCAAAGCCTGCAGTATATATCTTTCAGTGACTTCTCTTTACCCTGATGATCATAGGTGAAATCTTTCTATGTTTCACACTTCATGGAGTAGAAACAAATATAAGTCCATATCACCCACAGATCTAAAGTCATGATTTCTCCCACTTGTTATTAACCCTTTTTTCATTCAAATCCCTGCGGCTTTAGGCGTTTCAGGCAAAGGAAGTGTTTTCAGGGAAAAACTCCTGAATTCAATTAGATTCCAAAGGGTGCAGTATATCCTTTGTGTGACTTCTCTTTACTTTTATGATCATAGATGAAAACTCTCTATGTTTCACACTATATGTGGTAGAAAAGGATATAAGTCCATATCACCCACAGATCATAAGTCATGCTTTTCATTAAAATTCCTGCTATTTACCTTTCAGGTCAACAGGCAGTGTTTTCAGTGAAAATCTTCCTGATATCAATCAGACTCCAAAGGGTGCAGTGTATATATTTCTGTGACTTCTCTGTACTTTCATGATCATAGATGAAATATCTCTTTTTTACACTTCATGGGGTAGAAAAATATATAAGGCTATATCACCCATAGATATTAAGTCATAATTTCTCCCACTTGTTATTAAACATTTTTCATTCAAATTCCGTCTGATTTAGGCCTTTCAGGCAAACAGGCAGTGTTTTCTCGAGAAAAGTCCTGAATTCCATCAGACATCTAAGAATGCATTATATATCTTCTGTGACTTTACTGTACTTTTATTATCATAGATGAAATCTCTGTATGTTTTACTCTTCATGGGGTAGAAAAGGATATAAGTCCATATCACACGCAGATCTTAAGTCATGATTTCTCCCACTTGTCATTAACCCGTTTTTCATTCAAATTCCTGCTGATTTAGGCCTTTTAGTCCAATAGGCAGTGTTTCAGCGAGAAACCTTACCTTCTGAATTAAATCACACTCCAAAGGGTGCAGTGTATATCTTTATGGAACTTCCCTGTACATTGAAGTTTATAGATGAAATCTCTCTGTTTTACGCTACATTTAGTAGAAAAGTATATAAGTTGATATCACCCACAGATCTTAAGTCATGATTTGTCACACTTGTTATTAACCCGTTTTTTTATTCAAATTCCTGCTCTTTAAGGGCTTTCAGGCCAACAGGCACTGTTTTCAGCGAGGAAACCTCCTGAATTCAATCACACTCCAAAGGGTTCAGTATATAACTTTCTGTGAATTCTCTGTATTTGATGATCATAGATGAAATCTCTCTAGTATTACACTATATGGGGTAGAAATATAATCCCGTTTTTTTCCCCTCTTTCATTGCATTTCCTGTGGATTTCAGATTTTCAGGCCAACTGGCATTGTTTTGAGCGATAACCTTCTGAATTCAGTCTGATTCCAAATGGTGCAGTATATATATATTTCTGTACTACTCTGTACTTTGACATTTATAGATAAATCTCTAAGTATTACACTTCATGGAGTAGAATAGCATATAGGACCCTACCACCTCCAGCTTTTAAATCATGATTTCTAGCACTTGTTAGTAACCATTGTTTCATTCAAATTCCTGTATGGGTCGGCCTTGAGGGTGAACTTCCAGCATTTTCAGCTGGAATGCTTCTGAGATGAAGCAGACTACAAGAGTTTTTATATCTTACTTAACTTTTCTACCCATATATATATAAATTCCCCTATGTTGTTCACTTCATTGAATAGCATAGGTATAAGTCCATCTACCTCCAGCTTTTAAGTCATTATTTCTCGCACTTGTTATTAAGACATTTTTCATTCAAATTCTTGCTGATTGAGTCATTCAGGCCAACAGGCAGTGTTTTCAGTGAGAAACCTCCTGAATAATATCAGAGTCCAAATGGTGCAGTATATATGTTTCTGTGACTTCTCTGTACTTTGGTGATCATAGATGAAATCTCTCTGTTTTACGCTTAATGGAGTAGAAAAACATATAAGTTCAGATCACCCACAGTCTTAAGTCATGATTTCCAGCACTTGTTATTAACGCATTGTTCTTTCAAATTATTGCTGATTTAGGCCTTTCAGGCCAACAGGCAATGTTTTCATTGAAAAACCTCCTGAATTCAATTAGACTCCAAAGGGTGCAGTATATCTTTCTGGAACTTCCCTGTA
>PVHY01018961.1:15750-28387 GCA_004024945.1 Uropsilus gracilis | reverse complement strand
AACTTTAAATGTGCATATAACAGAATGATTGCTTTATGAAAGGTATATTTCTATATTAAACATTAAAATTAAGAATTTAAAATAATTACTCCACTATCTCTTTTAGCAGTGTTTTAAAGTTTTCTTTGTATAGTTCTTTCACACGTTTTGTTAAGTTTATTCCCAGGTATTTGTTAGGTGAGATGGTAAATGGGATGAATTTTTAATTTCTTCTTCTTCTTGGCTTTTTGCATATAGAAAGGATACTGAGTTCTTTGTGTTGATTTTGTAACCGGCTACCTTATTGAACTGTTTTTATTGTTTCAAAAAATTTTTCTGTAGATTTTTCTGGGGTTCTCTACATAAAGAATCATATCATCTGCATATAATGATAGCTTCAGTTCCTCTTTTCCTATTTGTATCCCTTCTATACCTTTCTCTTGCCTTATTGCCCTGGCTAGAACTTCCAGTACAATATTAAAAAGTAGTGGAGAGAGTGGACATCCTTGCCTGGTTCCAAATCTAATTTGGAATGCTTTAAATTTTTCCCCATTTAAGATGATGTTTGCTGTAGGTCTGCCATAGATGGCTTTTATTATGTTGAGGTATGTTCCTTTGCGCCCCAATTTTTCAAGGGTTTTTATCATAACTGGGTGCTGAATATCGTCAAATGCTTTCTCTGCATCTATTGATATGACCATGTGGTTTTTGTTTTTCTTCTTGTTGATGTGGTGGATTATGTTAATTGTTTTCCAGATGCTGAACTAAAGAAGTGGTATATATACACAATGGAATATAACTCATCAATTAAAAATGATAAATTAGATGAATTTATGATAACATGGATGCACCTAGGAGAAATCATATTAGCAGAAACAAGTCAAAAAGATAAAGACAGACACTAAATGGTTTCACTATTATGTGGAACTTGGGCAAGATAAACAAAAAGCAATGAAGAAAAGTAAAAAAAAGCTAACAATCAAACTGAAGTACACAACTCAGAGTGGGGAGCGGGACAGAGGGGGTAATGGTCAGGGAGGGTGTAGGGGTGAGTCCCGGGGATTACAAAGATGTGCAACTTATATATAAATAAATTATTTGCTTATTATTAAAAAATAAAATCAATAAATAAATTTTAAAAAATTAAAAAATTACTCCATCTAATCACTTACTGTCTTAAACTTTAAGAGCATGTCAGAGATTTGTTTATTTTAGGGAGTAGTCATCCCACATCCAGTCAGTCTAAGACTCTTAAGATTATCTCAAACTGAACTGATGTGTAGTGGCTATTTTCCTTGATCTGATAGAGAAAGGACACTTTACCTGAAGTCCATAAACCCTTCTAAGATAATTTAAATCAAATTCACTTGATTAATTATCAATGGCAAATATCACTGCCATTGTTAAAGAGAATGAAGTCTCCAACTCTGACTGATTTGTGTACCTGAAGCTAGCAATTACGAAACAGGAAAGTATAGTGCTACTATATGACTAGGAATCCTACATGAAAGGAAAATCCTTGTGGCTGAGTCCTTTGGCTAGTGCTTCCACACAGAGGCAGACGAAAGAAAGGAGAGCCTCATTTTGCATGGTGAAGCAAGTGATGTTTCTGCCCACAATGAACAGGATCTGGGTTACTATCTCCTCCAAAGCTTTCAAAGACTGAATGAATGACACTGGAGGTCTGGACCAACATTCAGGAAACCTGATCTGGGTCGACAGAGCTAACATGCAGAGAGCTTTGAACATGAGAATGTGGTACTAAAAAAGCAAGAGATGCCAGTCCTTTCATGACTACTCTGTCTGTTTCACTCCCAGTTCTACACTCCTCTGTGCGTTTCCAAGAGTTAACAGATAATGAATGAATCTCACGCGAGGGTATCATTTGATGTGACTGTGAACTCACTTGGGAGGAATAGCAGACACTCGATGATGGGCACTGCTGGAAACCTACAGTATCCTTACCACAATATTGGTTTAATATGCCTTTTACATTACACCACAGAAGTGCTCCAAAAGATCACAAGCTAACTTCACTATAAGTCCACCACCTAAAGTCAAAGTAACAGAACATCTAATTTCCAGAACACTGTTTAAGGAATAAAAATGATGAAAGAAATACAAAGATAGAAGAGAAAAAAAATCACATAGTATTGAAAAAGATACAGTGAACTAGCCAGGCATCGTGGCATGTGCTTGTGTCAGCCTATGGACCGCGGCTGGGAATGGGGATTGCGCTTCAAGTCCTGCCTAGGGCAACATAGCGAGACCTAGTTCCCAAAAAATAGCGCACGCCTGTAATCTCAGCTACCTGGGAAGTTGAGGCTGGGGATTACTTGAGTCTGTGGTATCCCGGACAACATGAGCCTGTGGTTCCACAGGCAAAAACAGTGAGACCTAGTCTCAAAAAAAAAAAAAAAAAAAAGTTACAGGAAAAGCATACAAACAGGGAAGTAAGGAATTATTAATATCAAGTAATATCAAGTTAAAGAAACTGGAAGCATGGGCTACAAATGATCCAAGAAATAAACTGTTATGGGGACCTACAATAAAACTGCTGTCAACAGCAAAGTTGGTGGACAATGGAAAGTTTAAAAGAAAAATGTGCATATGTTCTGGACTTAATTTTTCTATTAGAGAATTAAAAAAAAAAACCTTTGGAGAACTATGCAAATAAGACCTTAATTTCTTCTAATGCAAGCAATTTAGTAACAAACTGCTTTTAAAAATAATATTATTATCAGATAAACTATTTATTGAGGACAACAGCTCCCAAATCTGAAACCAAATTAATTTGCAATCTGCCAGTCCAGACAAAACTGTGAATTCTCGTAATTAACAGAAGTATGACGTAAAAAAATGAAAATTCTGACAACTGAATGTGTCAAATGCAACAAAATTTTCAGGGAGTTGCTAAATCTCCTAGTAAATGGTATTCTATAAATGTAAACTTGGCATCACAATAGCCCAAAAGAATTGTAATACTCTATCTTCAATACTATTTTACTAAATAAATTTCAAAGCTGAACTATGCGTTATAGACTAGTAATGAGAATTTAAGTAATTAGCCCAAATAGCAACTGAGATGCTTCTCACACAGAATTTGGTATCACTGTGGAAACCCAATGATGTATTTTACATTTAAATGTTTTTAGTAGCAAGTTATGAAAAATAAAAAAGAAACTTAAAATATCCTTATTTCTTCATACAAAATACAGTATCCAAACTTCACATATTTTTTCTAGTAACTACATACTTTTTAAGTATAGTCTATTTGCTCAGGTTTAATCTTGGCGACATCTTTCATTTTCTCTTTCACACACTGTATCTGAAAATTCCATCAATTCTTTTGTACTAGATCTTGCATTTGTCTTTCTGCAATCATACAGCCTATTAAATTTAAGACATCACATCCATAAGCATTCCATACTAACCATCTATTTTCCTTGTGTGCCCCTACATGTTACCCACAGCACATAGATAATGCTACACAATTTCCATTGACTCATTATGTTCTTAAAATAGTGTACATAGTATATACACTCAAAAATACAACATATGAATTACACGCTCTATGTAGTCTGGAAACTAGTGATTTGCTGAAATGCTTAAAAAATATTGAAAAAACAGACTTTTCAATTGCAGGCCTGAGATCACTCATTACAGATTTATGTTAGTTATATACATTCAATACTTAACACAAATACTTAACTTTAAAGCTATAAAATGAAATGTAGTATTCTGACTGATCACATGTATAGTCTATCTACAAAAGTTGGAAACATAGCTACTTTATTTGCAAAGATCTTAAAGAGTAGGAAAAAGTAAGTTAACGTCAAGCATGAAACCGTACCGCACTCCATTTTCTCTGAACATTAAGGTAGTATTTTACTGATTTTACTGACATTTATCCTTTTTAAGTCAGTCTTGGGAAAAATGGATTAAAGTACAGCTTTCATTTTTGTTTCCCCACAACTTCTTATTCTCCACAATTTTGTAATAAACCAGTTCTTAATACAAGAGCTTGGATGAAACACTAAACCATTTTTCTTTGTCTTTCACCACCCAGGAAAAGGAACTAATCATTCTATCAATAACAATGTGAAGGTCAATTTTTTTTTCTAATCTAGGAAAGAATACTAATAGATCATCTTTTAAAAGTTTTCTGAAAAATTACTAATTCTTAATACAAAGATTATATTAAAATAAAGCTTAAAACTATCCACTATGAATTTTTTAAATAACAGTGTAATATTAGACACTTATTGCCCAGCTTTCTATTTTAATTCAAAATAATCATTTCTACTTCTACTAGTAATTAGAAATCACAGCTTTACAAAGAATAAGGAAGTTTCTTCTCAACTTTCACTTTTTTCACTTCATTCCATTTTACCAACCCATTAGCATGGCATAACACAGACTCTAAATCATTATTCACAATTCCCAACTCTGAAATTTCAAATTCTGAATGTCCCCTGACTTCAACCTACTACACCCTTTCTCACTCCTAAACCTCTCTTCAACCTATTGCAAACTGACTTGCTCTCCTCCTCACTTTACTGAATATTCACTCCATTTCAACTGCTCACCTGAGAAAACCCCCTCCATACACATGTCAATTCTCAATTCTACATAAACTCAATACTACAGAACTTATTGTGAGCTTCTGACCAGCTAAACACTACTGGATAAATTATTCAGCCATGCAGACTGGTTCCACCACAAATCTGTGGCTTCTAAATCTCAAATAAGCCATGAACTCTGAACAACAATACTTACATTCATCTTCAACTGACTCTTTGTAATTTTTCTCTTGGTAGCCTTGTGAAAATTTTCCACTTTCCTCAATCTCTAGGCTTTTAATGTTGCTGTTTCCTAGGATCTGCTATTCATCCTCTCTTGTACCTTTTTTGGGTTTTTTTGGGGGGGCATTCAATTAGTTTTATTCTAGACCATTCTCATAAATACCTTTTCCCCCTCAAACTGCTTCACTAGCCTCTCTTCTGCATATCTACTCAAATACATATAGCACAATATACCACACTGCAATTTACTTACACACTTGCTCCTCTTACTGGTGTGCAAAGACCATTTCTTACTGAGTATCACATCTCCAGCACCAGCAGTTTGACATACAGTAAGTACTTGTTAACAACTTACCGAACAAATTGATTTTTGAATGAAGATCTACCAATAAGCTTCCCTTTATCCTTCTGATTTAGATCCTGGCATAAGTACCTTCAACATGCCAAGAGGATGTCTACAAACATGCAAGTGACACCTCTTTGTAGTGCCAGTCAGAGTTAGGAATTGGGGGGTGGAAGAGAGAAAGCTGGACTCCAAGACGCTGACGTGAAAAGGTAAGTTTATTAATTCTAAATTTCAACTTTTCTTTTTAAGTCTATAAAACATTACTTATCAAGACAAAAAACCAGAACATATTTTATTAGCCTGGTTTGTAAACTTTAAATATTCAGGCATATTAAGGTAAATGGGTATTTGTGCTGGGTCTCACAAATGTCAGAGAAGGCCTCCTCTCAAAATACATGTCCTTCACCAATACAGTTTTATTAATTACTAAACTAGAAATATGGGACTAAGATAGAGATAGCAAAGGAATAAAGAGAATATGAAGACTATTTTCTAATTGCAGTAACTGGTTAAACAACTAATTCAAAACTTAAACTTGTAACTCTCGTATCCCCCCCCTTTAATCACACCACTCTCTAAACGCAGCATGCTTATTAATGACTAACCTGGATCATCTTACATATGTATCATTTAATAACAAGTAATATATCACATTATTTCTAAACACTGAAACGTTTGCTTACAGTGGTTCTGCTTCAAAAATCCTAAAAGAAAATCCACTGATGTCTTCTTAAAGAATACAGTAAGAATTAGTCTTCCTTTCTATCAGCCTGATGAGGAGCTGTTTCCCATAATTAATACATACAACAGGGAGAGAGTTCAGGTAAAATTTGTTCAAATACTACTAGGTGTAGCAATTAGTACCCCGTTCTATGTTCTCATAATTTTCTACAGTTTAACTAGGTATCAGCCATACTGAGAGTCAAACCATCAATAAGGACTGTTCTTGAAGATATCAGTCCAATTGAAGCTATGGTAAAAATCTCAACATATTGACAGCATCAGGAAAGTTCCTAGAAACCAAACTGAAGATACTGTATAGATTAATACCATACATGACAATGAGCTATGTATGACTTGTCCTTAACTACCGCACCTTAAGTTAGGATGTAACACAGATGGGGAGACTGTCCAATAAAGGTAATTAAAACAAATAAGGAGACAGAGAAATCAAAGAATAGAAAAAGAAAAAACTAGAAAACAAAAAAAATTCTAGTACTAAAACTAGAAGGTATCCTCAAGCAGTTTAAATTATTAAAATTATAAAATGTCTTTATTCCTTTGACATTTACAGAAAACTTGAGACATACCAATTCTACCACAATTGCTGGGAAGGTGTTACAGGCTAGGTTACAAGTAGTTAATATATAACATAAATTCTCTAGTCTCTAGCCACAAACCATATAGTAGCGGGCAGCACTTAAGGCAAGTTGGCAAAGGCAGATATGGGAAAAGCAGCTAACTCTGTCAAGGAACCTTAGAGGGTGTTGAAGGAGGAATAGGAATTTGCTAGGTAAAGAAAGTCTAAGAAAGAATGATTATAGTAATAAAAGAAACAAAATTAAGATATTAACAGTTAACAGTGCTTCAAGATTTTTCTACATATTAAGCATTGCGCAAATAATCCTATTTAACTCTCATAATAACCCCATGATTCTCTTTTTATCCTGTTTAGAAATAAGGATACTAAGAAGTCATATCATACAGCTAGACAGATCTAACACTAGAAGAGCGCATAGGAAACTAGACTGTGAAAGGTCATGACTTGTTTGAGGAAACAAACAGGCAGGTATGACAGAGCAGAGGAGAGCAATAACAACAACAACTAGCAATGGGGATACAGCAGTCGACCAAACAGAAAACAGATTCTTTCTCTGCCTTCATATACATTATGTCCACTCCAGGAAGGAAACTTTTATCACCCATCTTGCAAATACAGGAATTGAAATTGGGAGATGTCAAGTAAATTGTTTAAGGTCACACAGTGATTAAGTAAGTAGCAGTTCAGTAAGAACTGAACCCAAGCTGTTAGTCTCAAAACCAAGTTCATTCTACTTTACTACCCAGCCTATTACTCATTTATCCAACAGAAGTTTATTAAGAAACTACTGTGTATGAAGTACACTGACAGGAAATGGCAGAGAAGAAATGACAGAAAGCAGGAGTTAAAGCTACGGTGAAGGGGTAGAAGAGTGTCAGGGAAGGCAAGAGTGTGGAGAAGGCACAGAGACATGAGAAAACAGCTTGCTTTGGGATCTACAAGTTTACTCATTTTAGTCTATGCATTGAGGAGTAGTATGATACAAAGAGGAAAACAAAGATACTAAAGGAGTTTGTTTGAGAAGGCAGAAGGAAATTACTGAACTACTTTAAAGAACAGTGACAAGATAAAAGTCTGTGTTTTAGAATGTTTCATAAGCTTGCAGATGAAACACAACTTGAAGAGGGCAAGGTCAAAGGTAAAAAGACTTCTAGGGGCTACTGCAATAATCCAAGAGTCAGGGACACATCTGCGAACTATCTTGCAGTAAATCACAAAATTTGGTAATAAGATAGCAAGTCTGACCATGTCATATGTGTGGTTTTATTTTTATTTATCTGTTATTTATTAGCTATTTATTTTTTTAGAGATTAGGTCTCACTATGTTGCCTGGGGTAATCCACAGTCTCAAGTGATCCCTAGCCTCAGCCTCCCAGGTAGCTGGAATTACAGGTGTATGCCACCATGCCCGGCTATTTTCTTTTTTTTTTAAATTGAAACTAGATCTTGCTATGTTGCCTAGGGTAGTCTTGAACGTGTGTACTCAAGTAATTCCTAGCCTCCTCTCCTAAATATATGTGTAGTTTTAAAGAAAAACTAAATAATAAGGCATAATGAGAAACCTAAGTGACCAGAATCAAAATTCAGAGTGAAAGCCATATTATAGAAGATAAACTATATATTGCATATCATTTTAGCATTATATTAAGTCATAAAGTCAGTGTAATCTGCTTTCAAATCTTCAGCATTGCTAGAACAAGGAACATTTCTCAGTCAACTTCCTCAATCAGATGACTTCTTTGGGTAACTTTATGAAGCTGATTCTCAGGAAATTTTTAAGCAGAAGTTGGATGACCATATGTCAGTTTTAATTAAAAATGATTTTCATAAGTATTCTAAATACAGATTTCTTTAGTTACCTAATGGGGTTGAACCATCAAAAATAATTCCAAGGACTCTGCTATTAGTAATGATGTTCTTGCTTGAAACCCTAACATAGCCATATTCAACTGCTTAGGTAATATGAACAGCATACTTTTTTTAAATGTTAGGATTACAAAATTAGCTAAAAAGTTTAAAGTTCCTGGGCCAGGCACGGTGGCTCGTGCCTGTAAGCTTCAGCCTATGAAGCGGCTGGGGCTAGGGATCACGGTTTGAGTTCCGCCTGGGGCCCGTAGAGAGACCTAGTTCCAAAAAAAATAGCTGGGCATGGTGGCGTGTGCCTGTAATCCCAGCTACCTGGGAAGCTTAGGCTGGGGATTGCTTGAGTCTGTGGTACCCCAGGCAATGAGCGCCTGCAGTTCCATAGGCAAAAATAGTGAGACCTAGTCTCAAAAAAAAAAAAAAGTTTAAAGTTCCTTAAAAACTCACAGCAAGTAATCCTCAAAAATGGGTACAGAACTATATGACATCTCAAACAGGATAATCATTATTTCTATTTCACCATCATCAAGCCTTATGTGTGATTATTAGCACTAAGTGAGAAAGATTTCATTCTGTTGAAGTAGGAAAATACCCTGCAGCATACTGGTCCATCATTCCAGATTTCTGAATAACTTACCCTCCCCTTTAGTTGAAGAGAATTGATGCCATATCATAATCTCTTACAGAGATTCTTTGACTCAAGGAGCTACTAAATGAAACCCAGAATTAGTGTTTGAATACAGTAAATTTCACATCAGTAAACGAACTATAAGATCATTAAGGATGTCTTGGTAAATACTAACATGGAGAAGTCAACTACTCTACTTTCATATTCTAGATGCAAAATGGCAAAACCAGAAACACTAAATAAATCAATCTTCTTAAATACTTTGGACTAAAAAAATTCTACTCTAAGGCTTTTATAACTAAATTTTATATTGTATCTGAAAGCAGGAATACATGCAGGGTCAAAATAGAATATGCGTGTATCAGTCAAAATAGAATCCAACAGATTTCTACTTTTGGCTAAAAAGGAGTAAGAGAACCCAAATTTACCCTACTATCTGAAACAACTGTGGGGGGGAAGGGGAGCCCAACAAAATGCAGTATTTTTCAAGACACAATATATCAGGCAAGAGACGACAAGAGATCCCTGGAAATGGGAAACAAGATGAGTCCTACAATTGCCCAAGTGTATAACCTTAAGTCTATCAGTCACCACACAGGGATGAGAATTCCTGGCAGAATACAACTGATTCCCTGAAGTTAAGGAAACAGAACTTAAGTTTGGAGACAGCAAGTCAACTGTCATATACAAGGTAAAGTATGTAAATAAGATAGAAAGATGAAGTAATCTACAAAGGTTGTCGCTAAATCTTCAGAGGATTTATCAGAGTACCTGTGTGATGAAACAACCCAAGGATGAAGACTCATTAAAAAGTTAGAGGGACCAACACCCAAGAGCTCACACAGGTCCAAGAAAAGTTCCTGTTCCCACAGGCCAGGTATTCAGAAGGGTTTGCCTCCGAAGCTCAACAAAGTGGTACTACCTAACACAAAAAAGCAAGAGCTGAAAGTATAGAATTATTTCCAAGTAACTTATCTGACAAAGTACAAGAAAAGTGAACTACAAAAATATCCAGCACCCAACAAAGTAAAATTAAAAGTGTTGGGCATCCAATTAAAAATGATCAGATATGCAAAAGCAATAAAACATACTCTATCATGAGAAGGACAAGTCAAAACCAACCCAGAATGGCACAGATAAACGTAGTGGATATAGACACTGCCAGTGATAACTGTACTCTTCATGTTCGAGAAGCTTGAGAAAAGATAGGACATGAAAATTACAGACATGGAAAATCCAAAGAAATGAAAGAAACTACATTCCTAAATATAATACTGAAATATCTGAAATGAAAAATATGCTGGGTAGAATTAACAGAAGATTAAGTGTTAAGGGAAATTAATGAACTTGGACGCAAGGGAAGACGATCTAAAATGAGACATAAAGCAAAAAATTAAGCCACACAACTGACTATCAACAAGCCTGACGGTGACATATGTAATTGAATTTCTAAAAAGTATAACAATTTTCCAAATTTGATAAAAACCACAAATTCAAGAAGCTCAACAAACTCCCATCAAAAAAGAACATGAAGAAAAATATGTGTAAATTATTTCACTAACAAAGGATTCTTGCTCATAAAAAAAAAAAAAAGAAAAACTATAATCAAGTGTAATCTAGAAATTAACTTTTAGGTTAACAACGTACATTTTCAACTTACTGTAAAGTACGCAGAAATTAATTTGAGTGAACTGCCTAAAAGGAATCTTAATGATTTCAAAGTGAATAAAATGCAGCTTTTAAAACAATGTCTATTATGCTGCCTATTAGATATAATTCATTAAGATACATTTGTGTTGATCTAGTTTCAGCAAATTATGTTTCAAAAAGCTAACGTGTACTTCCTTTTCTCTCAATTTTCTTTCCTTTTAATTTATATGGGTCATTTAGAACAGAATTAGGACACTAAAAAAATCTTTCAAAGAAACTGAGAGGTAGAACTGAAAATAAGCAGATTTGAGGTTTGGAATGGAACTAGTCTTCCCAAAAAAACAACCTGGCAACCACTATTTTGGAATATCATTACTTTCAAAATATACATTTTTATAAATATAAAACTGTACTCAAAGTGTAAACAAGTTTAAATATCTGTTTTTAGCATCAAGGTTAGCTATTCAGGACTCAAAAAAAAACCCTATTAGAGTGGAAAACTTGTGTATTTTCCTATTTTTGTGAACACACCTATTTTTTTAAGAGCTCAGCAGACAAATTCAAAATTTTTTGTCTAAAGATAAAAGGCATGGGGAACATGTTCTGAGAGTTTACTATAATGGCTACCCTTCCTGTCATGTGTGTTCCCTAAAATAGAAGGCAATTTAATTATTCTATCATTTTGCTTAGGAAATAGTGGGCTAGTTCAAAGACAAAAAATAGTTCCATGGGATAGTTACCAAAAACATATTTACTGTCCCTGCAAATAGTTCACTCATATTGTTTTCCATTCCAAAGGGGGAAAAATACACACATTTAAATAACATTTCTTTGGGTACATAAATATATAGGACAAATATATCTGAGTACAATATGTATATATTTGGGTACATCAATATATAAGTAAAATATATACTATAGTATTTCCCTATGGGCTCAACATATACATGAAAAATAGCACATAAATCTCTGAGCATAGAGACTGCAAATCTCTAAGCGTACAGACTGAGAAGTTATTGCTAGAATATTTATGGATTTAACGTCTTCCCTCTTTTAAACAGAAAAAATATATATAAAGAGAAAAACAATTTCCAATACAGAATCAATCATTTATATGTAAAGGCATTAGAGCAGAACAGTAACTTATTACTAGTAACATTTATTTATTAATACACTAAATTCTCACTTACCTAAAAGTGTCCTGTAATCAGATTCAAGAGGTTAAATACATATTTTTCAGTACAACCATATATTCATAGTTTGACTACCCACAATTATGTATTTGCACCCATAACGGTAAAATGGAGATTTTTACTTCACTAATCCAGCTACCATGTCATTTCCATATTTAATTCCCATCTCAAAAGCATACTCGCCTACTTAACACATACCTAGTATCACATACATGAGAGTAAGATGTACCTACTAAATCAGTCAGGATTTCAGTTACATGAATTTCGAAATTAGCTGCAAGAATCCTTTAACATGATTCCTCCTCCCCCCCATATTAAGCTAGCTAATAATTCACACAATAAATCATCTAATCAGCCGTTAGTTATCATACACATTAAAATTACTCGCTAGAGTAACGGTCATCACCAATCAACTGTTGTTCGAAATTCTCTTCCGAAATTGGTTCAACGGTTTCAAAATTTGTGCCATTTGCTTTTAGACAAAAAGGTTAAAAAATCATGCAGCAACTTTACGGTAAAGGCTCCCCAGCCCTCCTCAAACTATTCTCTCTTCCCCTTCTCCCCCAAATTGTCAAAGAGCACACAAATGTGGTTTTGACTCCAGCACTGAAGACAATAAATCACAAAATGCGGGTTGCCGAAGAAAAAGATTTCAAGTTTCACCATTTTAACAGGTATAATTACTGGGTTGTGGAAAATGAGCTGGGGTGGGTGAGCGTACCACTTCTCTTCAAGGGTCCATTTTTAAGACACCTGGTTTTTCTTTCTGGCCAAAGAACTGAATTAGAAGCTTTCAAACATGAAATGCTCGAGTTCACAGCATGCAATTTTTCAAAAAGCAAGTTGCCCGGG
>PVHY01018961.1:0-15650 GCA_004024945.1 Uropsilus gracilis | reverse complement strand
ATCTCGTTCTCCATTTTACAGAGAAGGGCGGTGAGGGGAAAAAAAGGAACTACCGCGAAAACGCGTCCAGGGAACGGGGCGCTCAACGCTGACGAGGCAGAGATCAAGCCGAGTGCCCCTCGGCCCGGGAGGAGAGCCCCATGGTGGCGGGGTCTGCGAAACGCGGCCTCCGCAGCAAACACCCCCGAGGGGACGCGGCCGAGAGCCCCGCGAGTGGCCGCCACAGCCGCCGGGAGCGGCTGCAAACGTCTGCCCCGGGCGAGGACGGGCAGGGAAACGGCATCTGGAGGAGGAGGGAGGGAAGGGGCTGGCGCGCCAGACAAAAAGCCCGTCGAGGCTGCCCGGTCCCCAGCCGCGCCGGCCGCGAGACGCCGCCCCCGGCGCCCCGGCCCCACGGAGGGCGGCGCCGCGCCCCCGCGCTAGCCGCTGCGCCGAGCGCCCGCCGGGCTCGAGCTCCGCGCCCCGCGCCCCCAGCCGCAGCCGCAGCCGCGCTCGCCGGCGGGCATGGAGCCGCGGCGCCCCCGCCGAGCCGGCCCTGGCCGCGCGAGCTCAGCGCGGATCCGCGGGGCTCGCGCCTGCCCCCGGCGCCCGCAGCATGCCCCCGCTGTCCGAGCCTCAGCCCCGTCCCGCCCGGGGGGGGCGTGCACGCGTGTCCCGGCCGCCCCGGTCGCCAGAGCCCCGCCGCCTTCCCAGCGCGCCTCCGGGGAGCCGGGCGCGCAACCTCGGCCGCGCCGCCACCGCCGCCGCCGCCCTCTCCTGAGGAGCCGCGGAAACGGCCTGGAGCCGCAGTGCCGCAGCACAGCCCGCGCCGCCCGCCCGCCCGCTCGTCCTCCCGCGCGCCTCTCCCTCCGCGCCCGGATCCCTCCGCCGCCTCCCGCCCCGCCCGCGCCGCGGCCCCGGGATGGAGAGAAGAAAACCGCTGCAGGAGCGCGCGCCCGCCCGCCCGAGCGCGCCGTCGCCGCCCGCCGCCGCCCAGGCCCGCGCGCTCCCGCTCCCGCTCCCGCTCCCGCCGCAGCTGCCGCGGCGGCCGGCGCCTCGCTCGCGCCCGGGCCTGATGCCAGAGGCTGGGGGGCGGGGATGGAAGCGGCAGGGGTGGGGGTCTGTCTGCTCTCCTGCTCGGGCCTAATTATGGTTGATTTCCTACCCTCGTGCCTTCTTTGATGTGTGAAGGAAAGGGAATGAGATCTTGCTCTTTCCAACATGAGGGGTGCAGACAGCCTTCTCCCCACCCCCCCGACAGTTGATGGGCTCTGTTAAGCGTGCTTTCGCCAGCAGAACGGACTAAGAAAGCTCACTGCAGTAAAAAGCAAAGGAGGGACTGGAGCCGCAACTTGGTGGCTTTTTTTCTTCTTTCTTTCTTTCCTGTTTTCTTCTTTTTTAAAAAAATCTGTCCACTCAAGTATGACTGCTCTTCGAAGTTGCAAATGAATGCAGAAGGATTCGAAAATCCCAAAGGTGTCTTCCAACACGTTGGTATTCCCTGACTGGAGCAAACGTGATTCAGACATTGTTTGACTATTTGGCCATTGGGGGGGGGGGGGGGGGAATCAAACGAAATCAAGAGCTACTAGGAGAAAACATTTGGAAGTCATCCAAGTTGAGAGACAAATAAACAGATTACATATATATTTGTCATAAATCTCTATGCTGTGCACGCCTGGAACTATCAAAATCATTTTAACAGTTCCCAGCAAAATCAATGTTACTTCTCATTTCGAAGGAAAAAAAGACTTTTCCATGGGACCAAATGGGAATAGAAAAATATTTTTAGAAAATATAGTATCGTTTTTGCAATCTGTGGTGTTTACATTTACTTTGAGTCTTTATATGATCTTTTAAATTAGAGTTAAAAAGTTATTGTCAAAACAGCACAATCTAATTAAGTAGAGAAGAGCCTGGGCACTGCAGTCTTCCTGCCTGCCTGGGTCAGTGCAGGCTCCCATACTTAGCAGCTGGGTGAGTCCAGGCAAGTGCCTAACCTCTCTGTGCTGCACTTTCTTCAAGTGTAAAACAGATAATAAGAGTTTTGTGCTAACAGCAGCCTTTAGTAAATGCTCTATGAATGCCATTGATGTTGTTTTCATCATCCCCCTTCACCCTCATTAAGACTTTTTGGAGGGGGGAGTGAAATAAAATCTCTTTTACTTGACTTCAGTTACGGGTGAAAGGATCTTGCTTTGGAGGGCAGATAAATGCCCCTCCAAAATTATCTCAATTAAAATGAGCATGCATTTGTGTGGTACTTTACTGAGTGGTGTACAGAATCTTACCTTACCCTGCCCAGTACACAAGCCTTGGGCCGTCCTGGTTGCTAGCAATTTTTTCCTTCTGCTTTTGATGACTCCTTCTTAATCACAATTCTTTATTTAGAAATGTAAGCGAAGTGAGAACATTGCTTGCAGGAGCAGCCCCACGCCTCCATGTCCTTTTCTTTGTAATCCCTCAGAAGTTTGACAAAACAATACTAGATTTTAAGATAGACCAACCTGCTTCATTCATAGATGCAAGAACAAAAGCATTAAGACAAAGTACAAGTTAAGGGCATTTTGGACAATGGTGACTGAACAGCACAGGAGTTGTGCATTAAGATAGCATCAGTTTCCAGTTTACATTTAGTAGCTAGTCCTCACAGAAATCTGGATTCCCCTCTAGAGCCAGATGGCCCCAGATGCTTCCTGGTCTGTCTTTAGGTTTTACACACACACACACACACACACACACACACACACACACACACACACACTCAACAAAGAAACATGAGGAGTTAATTGTAAAAACAGGAAGCTTTAGACCAGACTGAAGTCTGGAGGAACTTACTTGAAAACCTACCAATCCACAATTCTCTAGTTTAACAGCAGCTTTAGAAATGCTTTATAATATCTCAAGAGTCCAATCAGGAAACTTTTCCATCTGGCAAAAAGAAGGATTGTACACTATACACAATTTAATGGTCTCTGAATTTTCAATGTCCTGTAAGATTAAATCCAAAAGCTTTACCTCCTGTCCCCCTTTCACTTACAAAGAGATTTCTCAACATCTCTTTTGTTTTGTACCATATAATTATTTATGTGTTCTGAATCCATCCTTTTCTAGAATGTGAAATCCAGCAGGACCTTGAAAACATCATACCGATCTGGTTAAGGTCTATATTATTTGTTCTTTTCCCTTGTAATCATAAGCTAAACAGTTGGAATGAACCATGATCAAACTAAGGAATCATTACAGAAAGGTTCTTTCACATCTATCGGAATTGAGGCTCCTTTTGCAAGCTACTCATTTGTGGCACTGTCCGTTCACCAAGAACACCTTATATCTAACTCCATCTTAACTTACACCATTGGAAGTGACAGACTTACCCTGAATCAAACTCTTTGATGACATGTATTTTTAAGTATAGATCTGTCAAGCTAATCTTATTCACAAGTTAGTATAAAATAACAAACACAGCAGCAGAATTGCACCACTATTTTTAATAGGAAAACATGGCAGCAGCCCAAATATTGGGCTATTTGTTGACTAAATAAGTGAATAAATAAAATGTGATATATCCACACAGAGAATATTATTTGACAATACAAAAGAATAAAGTATTTATGACCCTTGTAAACTTCATGCTAAGCAACAAAGGACCACATATTGTGTGATTTCACTTAGTATCCAGAAGGAACGAATCTATATGAACTAAAAGTGGATTGGCGATTGCTAGTTTCAGGGAGGTTAGGAGGAAATGAATTCATGGCTCAAGGATACAGAGTTTCTACCAGAGAAAATGGAAATGAAAGTATTCTAAAATTGATCATGGTGAGAAGCTATTCTGTATGTATACTTAAAAAACATTGATTTGTACCCCTTAAATGGTTGATTTGTCAATAACTTGTGAAAAGGGCTCTTTTGTAAGCAAGAATGGCATTATTGACTCTTGAATATTTAAAAAGAATTGTCCATAAATCCAAAATCTCTCGGACATTTCAAAAAAAGATTTCACGTCCTAAATAAGATTTTAAATGCACCTAGAATTAGAACATAGTAGGTAACTGTCCAACATATTTTGAGAGAAGCTGGGCATATTTTTTTAAACTTTTTTGAGCATTAATTTCCTCAAATATAAAATGATTTCTACTGTAAAATGTACATTGATTTTATTCCCTACTGAACATCTGTTTTTCAGCGGACTTATTGCTTTGTCTCTTATCCTAGTTGTGAAAAGAAAAGTTGAGAAAAAATGTCAGCAGAATCTCTTTTTAGTACAATTTTCAACTACTCTTCTCAAATGTCCTAGTGCTGTGTTCCAAACAGCCAGACATCTCAAATTCACTATTATATTCCATGCTATCAACTCTCTGAAATGTCCTTATCTGGTTTTTAACCAGGTCCACTGTTCCTCATCCTGGAGGATGCAAGTGCCATCTCTCTCACTCTTGTTATGTTGACCACTTCCTCTTTTGTGCCTGCATGGTATCTAATCTCCCTTTATTTCTGAACTTACTCTAGATGGCACATAATTGCTGACATGCTCTTCTCCTGAGTAAATGGGAACTCCTGGAGATTGACCTTGTTTTATTCATCTATGAGTCGCTAGCATTTAGAATAGTGCCTTGCTATTATGGCACAACCAATAGAACAAAAAGCCTTCCTTCCACCATGGTGACCAGTTTCAGTTCTTAACGATTGGCAAAAACTCACAGCAGAGCAAGTTCTGAGAACTGCTCTAATTAACTAGTGGCCCAGAGGAGACATTACTTGGAGATTACTACTTGCCAGGGAATTTGAGGAACTAAAAGGACATTGAGATCATAAAAGGCTTTCAATTCAGATTTCTCCCAAGTCTACATAATTTTTTCTTAGACAAAAGCTTAGAGGGATACATATACATCACATAATAGCTGGTCAACATTTAGAGACATTTATCCATCTCAAATTGTTTTTAATTTGTTATTATTTTGATGGGACTTTTATAGAAAGATGTTATAATGATCTAAGCTTTATTGAACAGTATATTGTGAACATAAATTGACCTTTTCTTAAAGAAATGCATCATCGGTGGTGACCTAAATTATTGCTCTATGCTTTTAACAAAGTGACACATCCTAAAGGTTCTTAAGAGCAAAGGTGTTTGACCTACATTCACAAGCCCCAAGCAACCATGTTTTGAGGGTTTTTGTTTATTTTTCTTAGAGTAACTTTCCTATCTTTTGTCTTAGCTCTTGGTTTTGTCACTGACATTGTCTGTAGAACAGTCCCATTCTGATTTTCAGCTTGTAATTTTCTATGTCCTGAGAACTACACGGATGGTTAAAACAGTCTAAAGAAATGAATCATTCTTGAGCGAAGACCTGATGGACTATCCTATGAGCTAAGGTCAAGGGCGTCTTACATATTTAAAGAATCTCTTGGTTTAATGTTTTGGTTTACTTTCAGTTTCCTGGTCTTTCATAAGATGTTACCCCTCTGTTTCTTTAACTAGCTTGCTGTGGTATGATACGAAATAACCTTTTAAATTAACTGTCTTTTTCCAGGTGTTTCCAGGGTAAATGGTCTAATCACTGTGATCCGTTTCTTGTATATTGGGTGGTTCCTCTTTTAATTCTTTAAATCTATATAATAGGGAGTGACTCACTTCTATTTACAAAACTGCTGGTGGATAGATACTAAGCAAATGAAAACTCAATAGAGAAAAAAATAAAGACATTTATAGAAAAGGACAAATATTATAAAATGAACTTTACAACATGAAGAAGTCATTCTTCTATCTGTAGGTCTTTTCCCAAGTTTCACTATTTAATTTTTACATCCTAGAGACAGGCATCAGTGATACCTAATTAACACAAAATCTAATCAACATTAGAACTGATGGCAGATAATGAATAAAATAGATAAAGATTCCACATGACAGCACCCAAGTGAGTGCTCACAGTGAAGATCAGAGAAATGTCACTGATAACTTATGTAGTGGACACTACAGCTTAAGACCAACTAATACATGGATATCAAACAACGGATATTGCTTGAATTTGTCACGCAGTGTCCCCTATAAGTAGGTTTCCACACAAAGCACCACTGGTGCCTTCAGATCTTGCAAATAATGTGAATTTAAAAAAATTAAGAAAGTTTAATCATAAACACTACAAGCCAGGCATGGTGGTGTGTGCCTGTAATCCCAGCTACCTGGGAGGCTGAAGCTAAGGATCACTTGAGTCCACAGGCAACATAGGAGACTTAGTCTCTAAAAATAATCATAATAATGATGATGATAATAATGATAAACACTATAAATGAAGAAATTTAAAGATATTTTATTTTTTGTTGTTGAAAGTTGTATGAAGATATGTAAAATGCATATAGTGATATCAGATACAATGTATTTGATGTTCTGCTGTTGAAAAGTTAAAATTCGCATGAAATTTAATAAAAAGTTTAAGTGGTCATGTTCTTATTTACTAATTTTCAATCAATAGGTGCCAGTTGAATATTTTCTTAAAATGTTAGCTTGAAAAGAGTTCTCAGAGTCAGTTTTAGCCTATAATTTTAAAATCTAAAACTATATTTACTTTGGATGTAAGCAAAACCAAACAAACAAAAAGCAAAAAGGATTAAATTTTCTTCCAGTCATTGAATTAAATTTGCAAATCTCTAAATTAACTAGATTTCTATAGTTCCTATAGTTATATTCTATAGTTATCCTCTGGAAGTGCTGAAGCTTTGCTCGACAAGTTTCCACATAGAAATGCATTATTCTAGGATACCAGATCTAGTCCAGTAGCTTTTAATTTTTCATTCTATTTTCACTGAAAACTTTCCCCATGGATATAAAACAATCATTTTGGGAATTCTCTTCAGTTCAAGTATTAAACAGGGGGCACATCCTTGAAGTGTTAACTAAAGAGGATTAAATGAAGAGCTGACTGAGAAAGGTGTGAGTTAAGTGAAACAACAGAGGGTGATACTGTACCCAGGAAGGAAAAATTGGGAGCACTTCTACCCTCAGACTGAAAGGACTAGAAGAGACTATGTTACCAGGATCCTGAAAACTCACTGTCTTAGAAAAGAAGTCACTGCACAGAGAGAATGGGGTCTCATAGTGGGTGTCCCTACAGAGAATGGGGTCACTACCATTATCACAATACAAAGAAAGCTCTGTGAAAGAATATCCCAATTTCTCGCTCTTTCATATCACTGCCAACGCTTAACTGGGGTACTCCAGGAGAACCCAAATAATGAAGTCGGTAGCCATCAGGCTCTGGGCACAGATAAGAGCAGAGAGCCAGAATGGCACTGTAGGCCCCAAATGATGACTCTATGGCACAGGACTACAGGTAAATATAATGTTTAGAACTATTTCACTACATTCTTTAATAAACAAATGAGAAAGCAATTCTTTTCAAGTGAATAGAAGGTTCAAATCTTTGGTGGAATGCCACGTCAAAACAGAGGAAGCGGATAAGCAGATTGATAATAAAATGCCATTTAAAAATGTTGGCATATTGTTTGATATAGAGGATCTGTTATTGTTTCATATAAATAAAATCCTTTTTTTTAATTGATAGATTTAAAATATGAGTGCCCTGAAGTGTCTTACATAGTAGGTGTTCTATGTTAGTTAAATGAATAAATGTGTTCAGGTACTTTTTAAACCTTTCATTTAAAAACTTAAATTTTAAGTGGCAAGCTATGTAATTCATTAAAAGGCATTGTTTTAAAATCAAATTAACTTGTGACCGAGGGGCACAAGTTTCTTGTGATTCTCTTATCACTGTCTCCCAATCACAGACGAAACAAAAAAACAAAACAGCTCTTTGCACAGCTTTCACTGTTATTCAACATTTATTCAGTGTATTAATGATTCTTGAGGAAGCAGAGTTTATAGCTGCTGACTACCAGTAGACAAAAATCAGGTACAATTCCCCAGAAAATTATCTATGGTCAGCCTTTGGGATCCACAAACAATAGATTTCAGGTTACCTCTTTCCTCCCTATACCATGTTCAAGACTGTTTAGCTCTATAGTCAACCCTTCATAAAAGCAGATTCAACCAACCAACAAAAGAGTTGGTTGATTTAAATCATGAATATAAAATCCACAGATAGAAAAAAATCCACAACTAAGTACATCTTAGTAGTTCAAACCTATGTTGTTTAAGGGTGGGTCAGCTGTATAGTCATTTTAAATCACTTAGTCATGGTTTTGTTTAATAAAGGCAAAATTGGTGAAAAACAATCAGTTATGCCCTCAACTTTCATTTGACTAAAATTCCACTGTCTCCTCTACAACCGTTGTGAAATCACAATACTGAATAAACCTTGTGCTGACTGAAATATTAGTCAGTAATATCAACTAACTTCCTTGCATTTCCCAATACATTAATCATGTGAAGACTCTGACTCTAACTTAGGAAAAACAGTGTATGTGTAATTGTTACTTTCATAAAAAAAAAATAAAACCAGAAAGAGCGGTTTCTGTCTTGAGTTGCACTTATTTTGACAAGTTTTAGATCTCATCTTTCTTCTTTTTTATAATATAGCTATCAACTATATTATAGCTACAATCTCTGAATTTTGATAATTCTGAAGTGGTTACTCAGTGTGTTTCTTCTTTATTTTCTCTTATTTGCTGTCTAGTTCATGCTTCATTTTTTTTTTAAGCAAAGGGTCATAAGAACAATAGCCATATTTTTCCTGTAGCTCAACGTGAAAGCACTTTTCTCTTACTCATTTTGCAAGGGCATATCAGATTACACAGAATTGGCAAAAATCAGCATGATTTTGTGAAGAGCAAATCCTGCCAAACTAATTTCTTTTCTTTCTGTGTTCTTTTTTTTCATCCAAGTGCAGAACCTGGCAGATGGTATAGCCCTGATCACCTTTAGAAAACATCATCTGTGTCTACTTACTGGCACATATGTATCACGTGTTTTGAAGTATACTGTTGCTTAATTTGAGGTAGAATTTTGGAAAGAATTGTGTCCCTCTCCTCGTATTCAGATGCTGATCTGAGCATAAAGGTGCAAATGAGACTAGAATCAGTTATTAAGTATACTGAGTACACCCAGTTTTAGAGACCAGCCTTGTCTGTAAGGAAGCAGGAGAGTGGAATCTACTTGGCCTAGAAACCAAGTGACCTGGTTCTACCAGAGTCTTTCCAAACTGTAGAGAGAGCATATTAACCCTGTCCTTCTGCATTTAAGGACCCCCGTTTTGACAAATACTATCTAGAAAGCCTCGCCTCTAAGATGTGGGAAAGAAAATAAAATGCACAAAAATTTCAGTGTTTTTAGAATATAATTTTTAGTAACATCAGATGCTTTCACCATCCACTTGACTTAGCAGTAATGTCAGTGCAGAATTTTATTCCAGGCATTGTTTTCAGTATGAGAACATCCTGTTTAGTTCCTTTTCTTTTGTCCATTCAATGAATCAGCATTTTGAATATTTATGGAGTCTCAGGCCCTAAAGATACAAAGATGAATAAGATGTTTCTTTATGGCACATGAATCCTCAGGGACCTTATAGTTAGCTAGGAAATATGAAGTGCACATTTTTTAAATAAAGTTATATTTACTGAGGTAATGCTGATTTATATCACAAAAAAGTACAATGTGTGATATGTGCTATTTGTGAGAGTAAGAGGTTCAGTTTTAAAGCAAAATCAATAATGGGTTCACAGAGAAGTAACTTTTCAGCAGATCTTAACGGAAAAATAGATGTTTGGTGGGATGGGGAAGTCCAGGGAATTTTAGAGGGAAGAACAATAAAAGCAAAATACCAGAGTAGAGAGAGTGTGGTGTGTTTGGGGAACCACGGGGAATAGCTTTACATGGCAAAAGGACATAGTTTCCCAAAGGGTAGAGAGTGACAAGAAATGAAAGTTGAAGTCATATTGTGAAGAAACTGAAATATCATAATAAAGATCTGACCTTCAGCCTTTAGGTAAAGGATTCAATGAAAGTTTTTTGTTTTTGTTTTTCAATCAAGGGAATGAGATCAGATTTCTCTTTCTAAAAAAGAAAAATCTAGCAGTGTTATGGTGGGGGATAGGAAGGAGGTCAAAGTTTAGGCAGAAAAACCAGACAGGAATTCCTCCTGCTAAGGTTTTATAGATCCAACTTGTGCTGATTTTTTTTTTTTTTTTGCTGCAAGATGAATACTGACCTTGAACTTTGTTGATAGCAGTTCTAAACACTATCACCAGTTTGTTTACTTCAGATTATCTTCTATTTGCAAAAAGGAAAAGATATTAGTTCATATTCCACCTGCTGACAATATATGATTTCCCAGAAATAGTACTTGTTAGACTGGTGATATAAAAATTCATGCCAATATTATAAAACACTGCACAAAGTTTTCTCCTTCCATGAAATTCAAGTTATTCACAAATTCTATTGGGACTATATTTCAGTAATTATGTTAAGATTGGCAGATACAAAAAGCAATCTCATAAGAAAAAAAATACATTATTAGTGTGGTGGTCTCAATGCATAAGTATTACTACCATGCATAGAATAAAACACTCTGATAAACACAGTTAATTTAAATCTGTGTCTTAAATGTTCATTATACAACAATGGAATAATTGAAATAATGGAAAATTGCCAATTGAATTTTGATGGGGGTTGCGTAGAATATGTAGATCTCTTTGGGTAGTATGGACATTTCAGAATATTAATTCTAATTCTTATCCATGAACACATGCTGTCTATTTGCTTTTTCTTTAACTTTTTTAACGAAGGTCATAGTTTTTAGTATAAAACTGTTTCACCACAGTGATTAAACTTATGTCTCAATATTTAATGTCTTTGATGGTATTGTATGTGGGGTTATTTCTTTAGTCTTTCATATTGTTACTTTAAATACAGCTGAATTCTTATGTTGGATTTGTAGTCTACAACTTTACTGAACCTATCTAGTAAACCTAAGAGATTTTTGGTGGAGTTTTTAGGAATTCCCTATAAAATATTGTCTTTTTGTTAAGGGATGATTTATATCTTCCTTCATATTTTGGATATATTTTCTTTTTCTTGCCTAATTGGCTCTGGCTACAACTTTCAATACCACATTAAATATGAGTGATGAGAGTGAACAATCTGTCCTGTTTTTGTTCTTAGACAAAATGCATTCACTCTTCCACCATAAAGTATGGTATTAGCTGTGGGTTTATGGTGTATGACTTTATTATTGTATATAACTTAGCATCCCAGGGTTCCCCTGTGGAAGACCTAAATTACCCTGCGGGGGTGGGGGTGAACTTTGCTTAAAGTTCCACCTTTGCTTGGCTTCTTTTCTTTCCTTTTCCCATTTCTCACACTCCCATATTTTATTCTCCAGGGAGCTTTTTCTCCATAAATTAGTTGCATTTTAATTTTGGCCTCAGAGTCTACTTCCGGGGAACCCAATGTAAGATATCAATAAACAACTTGTATTCAGAGTATTTTTTTTAAAAGTTCTTCAAATAATAGGAAAATGCAGACTTAAAGGGAAAAAAAGGGCAAATTTTTATACCTTATAAAAGAGCAGGGTAGGGGTGAAAAAAAAGAGCATCTCGAAAAAAGCAATGAACAAAGGAAAAGGTCTCTATTTTGGTGGTCATTAGGGAAATGCAAATTGAAGTCACAGTATTGTACTACTACACACCCACTTAGAAAGCTAAAATGAAATTTCTAAGTGTTTGGAGAGGATATGGAGCAAATAGAATTCTCATATTGCTGGTGGGAGTAAAGTGATACTTTGGAAAACTGGCAGCACATAGTAAAACCAAATGTGCATATACTGTAATAGAGTAATTTTACTCCTAAGTAATTATCCAGCAAAAATGTATGTCTGTGTACACTGAATACAAGTACCACAATGTTCAAGGTAACACAATTTATAATAGCCCTAAACAGACAACAACTCAAATGTCAATTAACAGCAAAATGGTTAAATAAATAGAATACTATACAGAAATAAGAATGAATGATTTACACAGAAAAGCTAAATAATTTTCAAGAAAGAACATTGAGTGAAAGAAGTCAGACACAAATGACACAAATGTCATTGATTTTAAGGAAAAATAAAGGTAAAGCTAATCTACTCTTAGAAGAAGGATAATGGTTAGTTACCATGGAGGGTTGGGTAGGGGTGGATAGTTGCAGGAAGGAACAATAGTAGGGAACATTTGGGATGCTAATAATGTTCTGTTCCTTGACCTACATGCTGGTTACCCTGTGTGTTAAGTTTGGGAAAATTCATTGAGCTCTATTCTTTGATATGTAAATTTATTTTGTAAACATAAGTATACATTATTATGTATTTTTGAAAATACATGGTATATAATTCAAAAGTAACTCATTAAAATTATTGAATAAACTATTACATAGTAACGTGAGGTCATATTAAGCAATTGTAAAAGAGAAAGAGGAAGAGCTTTATAAACTAGTATGGACTGAGTCCAGGAAATATTTATAAGTGTACAAAATAAAGTACAAGAGCATTTACCTTAATGTGAGAAAAAGGAAAAATAAATATGTATGTGCTTATTTGTGAAGAAGAGGAGTAAAGAAAGAGGTAAAAAAAAGGGGGAGAATAAGCAAGAAATGAATGAAGGGTGGGAAAAAGAAGAAAAAATTGTTGAGGGGTGGTAAGAGGGTAGAAGATGCATAGGGTACAGACACTTAGTGAGGAAACATTTTAGAATCACATCAGTGTTTTACATATTCAGAAAACAAATAATTTAATTTAATCAAGATGTTGAGGTACCCTAATTGAAATACAAAGAGTGACAAATGACCAAACTATATTGTAAATTAATAACAATCACAGGGAGGGACTTTAAAAAGACAAAAACTAACCTGGGTAACTTCTAACTACAAAACTGAGGCAACCAAAGGGTAAGAGGTGGAAATGGCATGGAGGGACTCAATGGTACATGGTAGAGGGTCACTGGGTCCCTGGAGGTGGGCAGGGAGTGAAAGCAGACATCCATAAAGATTTGAACCTCTACTCCTGGAACAGATCCAAAGATAGAAACCTCCTTAATCTTAATCTTAATCTAATTTGGAAAATAAAAAACTGACTTGGGTGACTTTGGACATTATTTAGACTTTATTCTAAGGGAGTTTTGAGAAATTAATAGGTCAAATCCATCTTGTTTTCATTACTTGTAACTTACTTTATTATTACACACAGACACTTATTATTACACTTATATGTCATCTGTGACTGCTTTGGCCTATAATTAAGACAGTTAAGTAGTTGCAACAAAGACCATTTAACAGCTGAAGATATGTGCTATCAGGCCCATTACAGAAAAAGTTTGGTTCTAAGGCTAAATAGAAAAAGACCCATACACAAATGTTGTAATCTTGTAGTGAATATATTTGTTTTTCAGAAGGAAAGAAGTTAATAATTCTGAAACTACTCTATGTCTATTCCAGGTATAAGCAAATAAATTAATTATCATATATGTCATATAGTGTCATATTTTATGTAGTTTGCAGATCAGATGATTGCAGTTAAGTCTATATATTTTTTTAATTTTTATTTTGTAATTGTCATACAACTTTGGTAATATTTATATGCTTATTATTCCCCTTAGGAGTGGCCCTCCCTTCCATATTGTCTCCCTATACCCGTACTCTACTCCTCCTTTCCCCCTTCCTCCCTCGTCACTCCAAAGCCTCACGCTGCAAGCCATTGGTCCATGCTTGGCTCACTGATCTTTTCTTTTTTGGGGAACAATGTTCTTTTCCCTGGGTGTGAACTTGAACTCCTAGATTACAACATACCAGGCATCTTGGATCTCCGGGAGTAACTGAGGTGGAGTCAGGCGGAGCTCATCAGAAACCTCTTGTAGGGCAGGTTAGTGGAGCAGTTCACCAGGTTCCATCCCTGCATCTGTCACATGGTGCTGCTTCTGAGCCATGTAGTCTGGTAGCTTGGGTTGTTTTTTTTTTTTGTTTTTCTGGTTGTTGTTGTTGTTGTTTTGAGACTAGGTCTTGCTATATTGCCCAGTATAGTCCTGAGGGGTCAGTTCTGAGTAGTCCAGATCCTGGATCTGCGATCCCGATGTCTCAGGCAACCCCTACCTCAGCCTCCCAGGTAGCTGGGGTTACAGGCATGCACCACTACACCCAGGTGTTTTTTTGAGACTAGGTTTCACTATGTTGCCTGTGGTAGGTCTCCAACCCGAGGACTCAAACGATTCCTAGCCTTGGCCTCCCTTCCTAGGCTGGGATTAAAGGCATGCGCCACTGCGCCTGGCCCTTGTTGTCTTGGGTTGTGACCCCCGCTCCCAACCATTGGGAGCGGAGAAGTGCAGTAATTCCCTGCTGGAGACAGACTTCTCCAGGTGGTTGGTTCAGCTTCTTTCCTCTGTTGTGTTAACCTCATTCATGTTGCATAAAACTCTGAACCAGGAATTTTGTTCCTCAGTCCCAGGAATGTGACATATTACAATTGTTAGCCTCATTTCTTGTCTCAGTGGTTCTGATCATGCCAGGTGGTGACTGTATCCAAGGCCACTATTACTTCCTTTCCTCTCCTGTATGTCTGCAACTGGAGAACTGGTTTTTTCATTTCTAGTGCAGATCTGATTGAGGTTGCAGTAAACCAGAGGAGACCACCCCCCACACCCTGAGACACAGCAGAGGTGCCCAGCCCTCTTCCCCAGCCCACATGGAAGCAGAGGCCAGCTCCCCCTGAACCCAAGACCCTGAGACCCTGAAAACCCGGTGGCATTGGACTCACCCTACCCCCTACCCCTGCTTAGCCACTGGTGGGGATCCTGTCGTAGGGCTCAAACTGTCTGAAAGACAAGCCTACACTTTTAAAGAAATCTCTTTATCTTTCAGTATGGAAAGTTTTGAACACACTTACAAAAATATAATAAGGAATTGTCACAATTTAGCTAGGCTTATTTTATTAACATCCTTCCTCCACTTTCCTTCCCTGTTTTTTGACTGGAGGTTTGGTTTTTTTGTGTGTCTGTTTTTTGTTTTGTTTTTCTTTTTCTTTTTTGGATTGGTTTGAAGATGAAATATCCCCTGTGTGTGCCTCCTGACTGGTATATTTTAATTTATTTATTCATTTATTTACTTTTTATTAGTAGACCTTTTATCTATTAAAATTTTCTTCATGATGGACTGGTATATTTTAAAGCAAATCTTAGATATGCCATTTCACCAAAATAAGTCACGTTGTGTGACTTTAACCTCCAACGATCTTTCTCACAGGAACTTTTCAATTCTTCAAAAGTGATGTTTAAATTTATTTGAATGATTAATCAATAACATTTTTAAAAAGGAAAAAGATAAAAAGGACACTTTTCCAAAGAGGAAATACAAATGGCCAATAAGCATGTGAAAAAAATACTCAGCATCACTAATAATCAGGGAAATACAAATCAAAACCCCATTGAGATACCATGTTACATGAATAAGAATGGTCCATATTTTTTTTAAATTCATTTTATTGATTTGTCACAATTGTGCATTAATTGATCCCTCCTCCTCCCTCCATATCCCCCCTCTGTATCACCCCTCCAGTCACTCCATCTCCCATTTTTCTGCAATTTGTTGGTTGGTTAAGTTGATGTTCAGTTGTTGGTTGTTTGACCCGTTGTTCTCTTCCGATATATGGTAAGTGTGTGTGTGGTTTTGTTGTTGTTGTTGTTGTTGTTTT
>PVHY01018960.1:16094-28385 GCA_004024945.1 Uropsilus gracilis | reverse complement strand
TCAACCAATCCCTAGCCTCAGTTTCCCAGGTAGCTGTGGTTATAGGTGTGCACCACTACGCCCAGCTATATATATTTGGGACTAGGTCTCGCAATGTGCCCCCTGCGGGACTCGAACCACTATCCCAGGCCCCGGCTGCAGCTTCCTAGGGTGCTGCTTACAGACATGTGTCACCATGCCCGACCGAATTTCTAGCTTTTCTAAGTGTTGGTTTCCACATCTGTCAAGGAGGGATAGTACTTCATAGAATATAGTTAGGTTAAATGATACAATATATGTGACCTCTTAGCTTAACCCCTGTTACACAGTTCACATACAACAGCTAGTAAACATGAACATATTATTAATTGGGATTCAGTTAAGAAAATTGAAATCTAAAACATTGAAGAGACTGTTGGTGTGCTGTAGTTTTGACAATTTAGCACAATTAAATAATTTAGTAGAGATTTTAACTTTATTAGCAAAAAGAATGTATTAAAAAGAATAATACATCATTACTAAGTAGGGTTTGTCCCAGGAATACAAGGTTGATTTAACATAGAAAAATCAGTGGAATTCATTATATTAATAAAATAAGGGAGAGAACTCATCATTATTTTAATTAATTCAGATAAAGCATTTAAGAGAAATTTAATGCCCAATCATGATTTCCACAAACAAGTAAAACCTCTTAGGAAAATAGAAATGGGGGAGCATCTTCAACAGATTAGAATCATCTATGTAAAACTGTGGTTAATAGCATATTTTATGATAAGATGCTGATATTTTCCACCTCAGGAATAAGGCAAGTATGGCCTTTCTTACCAGCTCTGTTCACTGTTGTAACTAGTAGGCCTAGCCATTGAAATAAAGCAAGAAATAGAAATAAAAGATTTAAGAAGTCAAACTGTCTCTATTTGCAAATTCCAAGATTGCTTAAATAGGAAATCATAATCTATAAAATAGCCATTCATAATTGAATTTAGTAGTATCAAAGGGTACAAAGTGAGTATAATACATCAACTGTATGTTTATATTTATCAACAATCAGGAAGTAAAATTTAAAACATTTTACATCATTGCATACTCCAAGGTTCTCCCACCACCTTGTTACTCATGAACCACCATCTTAATCTCTTGTGCCCACCCCTCCCCTGATTTTACCACCCCCCCATCTCCCTTGCTTTATGTTTCAGTTCTGCTGACAGTTTGTTAATTTTAAGTATTATTTGTCCTTTTATTTGTTTTCCCTAAGCAAACCAATTTTTAGAAGGCTTAATACTCTATGGTTTCAAAACTTATTGTAAAACTATAATAATCAAAATAGAGAGATGCTGGGGAAAGATAGAGACAGGGGTCCATGGAATGGAAGAATCCAGAAATAGACATAAGTGGTCCATTAACTTTGATAAAGCAATTCAGTAGAGAGAAGAAAGTATAGCAAATGGTTTTGGAACAACTGGATAGCCAAATGGGAGAAAAAAGAAATCTGACACCTTACACAAAAATTAATTAACAATGGATTAAGAGATTGACCTAAATGTAAAAGCTAAAACTAGTTGTTTTCATAATCTTCTCAAGGAAAACATAGATGAAATCTTTGTGACCTTAAGGTAGACAAAATTTTCTTAGGTCTCAAAGAGTGAAACATAAAAACTGATAATAAAATTTTATCAAATGTTTTCCTAAATATGTTAAAGAAATGAAAAAGAATAGGAGAAAATACTCATATGAAAAATGTCTTACAAAGTACTTGTATCTAGAATATGCAAATAACTTAAAATTCACTAATAAGATGACCAGCAGAATTTTCAAATGAACAAAAGAATTGAAACGACAAGTCACAAATGAAGATGTACAAATGACCAGTGGACCAGTGACATACATGAAATCTTCAGCATCATTAGCTGTTGGGGAAATCTAAATTAATCTTATCTAAGTGACAATGAACTACCACTGCACACCCAATTAGAATGACTCAAAAGGACAACTGCCAAGTTTTGGCAAGGATTTCAAAGGATTGAAACTCTCACCACTACTCTTTGGAATTGGTGATTTAATATTCTAATTATATACCTCTCATACTTCCCTGAGATTCCATTCATAGGTATTTAACCAAGAGAAATGAAAACATTTATGCACAAATGTTTATAGCTATTAGTCATAATAGCCTTGACAGGAAATATTCAACAGATATGTGGATAACCATAATATGGTATTGCTTCACATTGGAGTACTATACAGCAACAAAAAGATGCAAACTATAGTTAAGTATGCGACAAGATGAATGAATCACAAAATCATTATGCTTAGTTAAAAAAGTCAGACACAAAAGACCACCTACTGAACAGTTCATTTATATAAATCTAGACAGTACATACTTGTCTGTAGTAGCAGAAAGCAGATTAGTGGTTGCCTGGTACTAGGGATGGTCTTTTGGGAGTGATGGAAATGTTCTGTATCTTAATTGTGGCTATGATTTGACAAATATATACACACGTCAAAATGTGCCAAATTGTACACTTTAGTAGATTTAATTTAGTGTACCTCAGTAGGTCTCTGCTTTTAAGTTAAAAAAGAAACTGGAAATATCCTAAAATTAACATAGTATTGAGTGCAGATGACTTACTTTGGCAAAAAAGGAGAGATTTGGCTAAAATGAAATAGACTACTGCAAAATCAAATTAAAAACCTGAAGGAAGGAAATAAATGGAGACTCTCTTGAACTAGTAATTAGTTTGCATAGAAGGATAAAGTTTACTTTGAAATACTGTGTGAAGTTGAAATGTCTCCTTTTAGGAAAAAAAATTTGTACTACATATGGCAGTATTTTCTACAAGATTCAAAAGACATTACAAGTTTGCATAGTATATCTGTAAAAAAAATACATACTGAAAATACTAGATATATGCAAATTTTAACAGTGGTTATCTTTGGCTGGTGGTTTCTAAGAGATTTGTTTTTGTACACTGAGTAGATTTGGAGAAATCTTTTAAGAACAGTTTGAAGATTAGAAGGTTGATGGTGATACTACATGAGTATTCATTATGCTGTTCTTTCTATTTTTATAGATTTTGTGTTTGCGAGTTGCAGAACTCTCAAGATTTAAATAGCTTAAAAACCTTTATTTACAGCACTGCATGAGCCATGTTTATCAAGTATAGTTGGGTTGCCTAATGGCAGGTAAAGGGTTTTTAAATTTGATTTTAATAAATAAATATAATATGTATTTGTTTACATCAGGTATCAAGCTAATGATCACCTCTGGTAACTGGCATATTTCAATTTAGTTACCAAACAGACTTACGATATACAAATCTGTTGATTATGTATCAATGATCTATTTGCATCTCTAACCTTGTAGAAACAGGAAGTGAATTTTTTGTCTGTGGCCATCCAATGATACTCTTTTTTTTTTTTTTTTTTTTTTTTGAGATCAGGTCTCGCTATTTTTGCCCGTGGAACCGTAGGCTCACGTTGCCCGGGGTTCCACGGACTCAAACGATCCTCAGTCTCAGCTTCCCAGGTAGCTTCCTGGGATTACAGGCGCGTACCACCACGCCCAGCTGTTTTTTGGAACAATGTCGCTACGTTGCCCTGAGCGGGACTCGAACCTCGACCCTAGGTTCCGGCTGTGGCTTCCTAGACTGCCGCTTACAGGCATGTGCCATCATGTCCGGCCTCAACGATACTCTTGATTCCTCGGAGAGATGCAGCCAGATTGGGTATTGATAGCATTGCTGATGACTGATTGATTCATTTCTAGAAGTTACATACACTTCTAAATTCTAGTTTTTTTGAATTAGTGATTGTGGTATAAAACTTTAAAGGTATGGAGCAAAAGTCTCTTCTTATTCCTGACTCTCCACCAATTCCCTGGCTTGAAGATGTCAAAACCCACCATCCCAAACCAAGAATAAGCTATAGTGATTTAATTTGTTGTAGCAAACATTAACACACACCAGATTAACTGTGGGGCATCTTGAAAGGAAAGGAGAGAGTTATAAAAGAGGGTATTTGGCATTATAGGAATTGAGGTTAGTTATAGAATGATTTTTTTTTTCACATACTATGTCTTGCTATGTTGCCCGGGGTAGTCTCGAACCAGTGGACTCAAGTGATTGCTAGCCTCTGCCTCCCAAGTAGCTGGGATTACATGTGTGCACCACCGCACCCAGCCTAGAATGATTTTAGAGTGGAATTTAGGTGTCCAGACAGAAATTGGCTAGAAAAAGCCGGGGGTAGTGGTGCATACCTGGAATTCCAGCTATCTGGGAGGCTGAGGCTAGGAATCACTTGAGTTACGGGTTCGAGACTACCCCAGGCAACATAGTGAGACCTAGTAGCTAAAAAACAAACAAACAAACAAACATAAACCACAACAACAAAAACAAAAACAAAAAAAGAAATTGGCTAGAATATGTAATGTAGGTGAATTGGTGGAACATTAATGATTTTATCTTGAGTGCACCTGAGTCCCTGAGGATTTACTGTTACATTAGTTTGTCTGTGCTACTGGAACATAATGAACCGATACTTAAAAAGATTTGAGCTCAGGTCATCTGTAATGGATATTGTGGTTGGTTTGCTTCAGTTTATCTGTTTTACAAGTCACAGTGTTTTTCTGACTGTGAACAAAGTGTGATTTCTGTTTCAGTTCTCAGTCTCTACTTCTGCTTATTTGTTAGTTAAGCTGGAGGATTTACCATATAGGGAATGGGATCAGTCAGGGCATGTGCCATTGTTAGAGAGGTTGTGGATGTTTATCAAGCCTTTCATGGACTTTTGACCTATAATCACCAGGCCATTTCGTTCTTTTTCTTAGCAAATCATATATAGGTTTTGTTGATTTGTTGAATTATCTGGCATAACAATGACTGACTACAGCATTTAAAACCCTAGGTCTTCTCCGGGCCCTTCTCTCACATATACAGCATCTGCAACAGATAAAACCTCAGACAAGAAATATCATTAAAGTTTGAAACAATTACCCATATAAATCTTCCTTTGGTAACCAAGTAATTTTTCCCCTTTTAATTTGAAATCCTATACATGATGGCTGTTAAGGATAGAAGTCATGTTAGTACTGGGAATAAAGGGCTGGGTATTTATTGGTATTTTGAATTCTTGCGTCAACAGAAAGAGAAGAAAATAGCCAAGAGAATAAAGGGCAAAGCTATGCAAAGTACATGGCTATCAGGGCCTTCTGGCATCTGAAAAGTTGTGTACTGATAAACTTGGACTTAAATAATCCTTAAATAATCTACTCACACCGTCTTCTACACTTAGACCAAAACACTTCTGGAAATCCTGACTCATCCACAATGTCTGTCCATAACAGTGATGCCAACAATAATTTATTCTCTGTAGTAACAGTAGTTAAGAGTAGATGTGGAGTCTTCTTTTAAGGTAAAGTATAAAATTACTTTCATAAGGAGTTAGACAGCTTATCATGGAAGTAAGATCATCTTATGAACAGAGAGGCCACAGATAAATCTCCATGCCTTTGACTATGAGTTTTACTAGTACAACCTTATTTACATGTGGAGATGAAAACTTTTTGCATATAGCTATTATGATGGATTTTGTATATGAGTAGATTATTTCTTTGAAAACATATAGATCTATAAACATTGAAGCATATTTACTTCTATCACATATTACTTATATATGATAATTTAGGGTGCTAAACTTTGTTTTTTAAATTCAATTTTAATAAAGCAATAATCTTACAATAATGTTGAGTTAATTAAAAATGGGGAATGCCAAGCAAAGCTAATAATTTCTGTAATCTTTTAAGAACATTTTTAATAAGGTGAAGGACTAAATCTTTTTTTACCTAATGATAATTTGCATAATCCCAAAGGTATTATAGATGTGAAATATATCTTAAAGTTTTATTATTCTGAATTTGGAAAAGAACATATATAGGAAAATTATCAGGTGAAAAAATATGTCACGACTGTCCAAAGGCAAGAAATACTATCCTTAAAAACAGCAGCAAGTGACAGTGGTTATTAGGAATATTACTTTGTTTCCAAAAATGTAGAATTTAAAAAGGTTTATGAGTATGTTAAAGAATGCAGAGTTGACAGAGTATTGTGATGATTTAAGGAAGGTCTTATCTGAGCATAAAATAACTTATTTTAACAGAAAGTAAATCAAATTCTAGTTTTACATGAAAGAAATTACATCAAAATTAACAATCCTTTATTTCTTATAAGAAACATTCATATTATATTTATATTTAACCAATTATACTAACCTTTATATTTAAACAATTTTTCCAAAAATTTTAACATTTTATTTCTCCCATAAAATTAATTTTTTGCAGCTATTATACATATAATAAAGTGTACTTATTCTCAGACTTTCTACCTTTCTGATACCCTTCGGCTTTTCACTACCTTCTTTCACATCTTGGCACAACTAGAAGTTTCTTCCTCCCTGTCCCCAGCTTTATATAATTGTGCACTTTATGTTGATTTGATACACATAATACTGCAAAATGTTTATCACCATTATATTAGATTGCAACATTTAACACCATATGCAATCTTGTGATTTATGAGTAATATATATTTCAATAGTTTACTTAAATGATACACACACATACTCACACATACATACACATCTCTTACATATTTGGTCTTTATCCCCAATTTCTGTCTCACAGTTACACCCCAAAGCCTTAGAATTTCATGTAGGCGAAGATTATTAAAAAATGGATTTAAAAAAAAATTTCCTTTTGTAATGGTGTTTAGTTATGTTACCTTGACATGGGGGCTGCTGAGCTGGGAATCCAACTTGAGTAGAGGGTGGGAACTACTAGTTCCACCTCCCTGACCTGTCAGGTGGGTAGAGGAGCTAAAAGTTGAGTTCTGCTGCCAGTGGCTAGGGAGTTCATCACCATGCCCAGGTAACTTGCCCTCTGTAAAAGCTCAGTGGGCAGAGCTTTGGAGCACTTGCAGGTCTGTGAACACATGAAGATCTGGGGAGAACAGCTCACCTGGACAGGGTGTTTAGCTGTGCCTTAAACTTGAAGTGTGTCTTTCTGTGAAGATACTGATTTGCCCAAGGGCGCCTTTGTTGTTAGTGAAGCTTCTGCACAAACCTAGTCCAGCTATGTACTGTGTTTCAGTTTGGGAACTCTGCACCTTTTCCCCTTCCTTGCCTTCTGCGTCTCTTCCATCCGGCTGTTTATTCCTATCCTTTAGTACCCTTTGTAATAAATTGCGTGACCAGTTTCTTTATTTACTCACCCAGTTTATTGCTGAGTAAAATAGGCTTCCTGAGCTCTGTGTGCTGTTCTCAGTAACCAAACCTGAGGGGCCTGTCCTGGGAACCTGTGATTTATAGCCAGTCAGAAACACAGGTAATAATCTTGGGACTGGCTCCTGAAGTCTGAGGGAGGTGTATGGGGACCTCTGATCTACAGCCAGTTGGTGAGGAACACAGGCTTGCCTGAGGCTTGTGGGTGGCTTCAGGGGTGGAGACTGAGCCCTTAACCTGTGGAACCTGACCTAGGTAGAAGGTGTCAGAATTGAGGTGAGTTCTCTGACACCTCCTGGTTGCATGTTGGTGTGAGGAGGCCTCTGTTGCCACACTCACTTTGAAAATTGGGCTCCAGGACACACTAACACAACATACCACATAATTGTCATTTCTTTTTTGTGATGAGACAGATTACATAAATCGAGGCTTACATAAATTGAGGCAAACAAAAGTAGTGAGTTTATTAAAAAATCGAGAGCAAGCACTGCAACCTGGGAACAGTCTCCAGATGACTGTGGGAAAGCTGCCTGATATCTGAACTTCTCAGCAAGGATCTTATACATTCTGCAAGGAAAACATTTTCAGAAATTTCACTGAAAAAGTCCAGGCAGGTGTCTGATTAATGATTCCATCAGTGATACCTATATGTTGAGGGGGGGAAAGAGTGCTGCTAAGATGTATCCATAGACTTACAGCCTTATCTTTTTGGGAACTGGGAGTTAAGCTGTGCCTTAACCCTTAAGGTCTGTCTTTCTGTGAAGATACTGATTTGTCCGAGGGCGGCTTTGTTGTTGGTGAAGCTTCTGCACAAACCCAGCCCAGCTGTGTCCTATGTTTCTGTTTGCACTCCTTAGCTTAGATCAGGGAGAGGGGCACCGACTTAATTATAACTTTGGTTAGGACAAACATTTCTTTTTTCTTTTTAATTTTTTATTAGTTTTATCTTTTAAAAATTGATTTTATATATATATATATATATATATATATATATATATATATAAAACATCATTGTCTACGCCAAAGTTCCCACCACCCTGTCACCCATGAACCATCATCTTAATCGCTTGTGCCCATCCCTCCTCCAATTTTATTTATTTATTTTTTAGAGACTAGGTCTCCCTATGTTGCCCAGAGTTTGTGTCAAACTTGCGGACTCAAGTGATCCCTAGCCTCAGCCTCCAAGGTAACTGGGATTACAGATGCATGCCACCACACCTGGCTTCCCCCATTTTTACCCCCTCCCTCTCTCTTGCTCTATGCTTCCGTTCTGCGGAGTTTTAAATTTTCCCTTTCCTTTGGTCAGTTTTCCCTCTATCCTGCATATAGGTGAGTTCATCCAGTATTTCTCTTTATCTTTCTGGCTTATTTCCACTAACACGATTCCTTCTAGGTCCATCCATGTTGTCACAAGTGCATCAAATTTGTCTTTTTTGATTGATGAATAATATTCCATTGTGTATGTATACCACAACTTTCTGATCTATTAGTTTGTTTGGGGGTATTTAGGTTGTTTCCATATCCTGGTTATTGTAAATAGTGCTGCAATAAATATCCAAGTACAGTTGTCCTTTTCAATTAGTGTATTTGTATTCTTTGGGTAGATTCCAGAGAAGTAGGATCGCTGGATTGAATGGCAGTTCCATTTTCAGTAGTTTGAGGGTCCTCCACACAGCCTTCCATAGTGGCTAAACTAGTTTGCATTCCTCCCAGCAGTATAAAAGTGTTTCTTTTTCTCTGCATCCACAGCAGCTCTTGTTCCCATTTTTTGAAATAGACCATTCTTACTGGTATAAGATGGTATCTCATTGTGGTTTTGATTTGCATTTCCCTGATTATAAGTGATGTTGAGCATTTTTTCATATACCTATTGACCATTTGTATTTCCTCTTTGCAGAAGTGACTTTTAAACTCTTCTTCCCAATTTTTGACTGGGCTTTAAATTGTGTGAGTTCTTTGTGAATCTTTGATATCAGACCTTGTCAACTGAATGGAGTAAAAAAATTCTTTCACATTTGATTGGTTGTCTCTTTGTTTTGGTTATTGTCTCTTTTGCTGTGCGGAAACTTTCTAGTTTTATATAGTCCCAGTACTTTATGCTTTTCTTCATTTTCTTTGCTTGTATAGCAAACATTTCTTTTTTAAAGTCAAAGTTATTTTCTTTATCCTTAGATAAAGGTAGTGCTGTCATCCCATCCCAGTAGGTTCATTGTCGGTGAACATTTCACTATAGCAGTGAAAGAAGAATATTGGGGCCTTTTGTGGATTATACATGTTTTAAGCCCTCTCAGGGAACCAGATATACAGGCCCACCAGGCAGGGAGGCTGGGTCAGTTGAACCAAGCAGGTAGGCAAGGCAACAGGAGTGAGGGGATTGGAAGCCAGGCGAGCCTCCCAACCCTTCAGGAATCTTCACGTTCTTTCTCTGGGGTGTCTCTCTGACATTCTCTCTCAGTTTCTTCTGAGCTCCACCAGAGTGGCATCGCCCTTTCATCCCCTCCCTCCTAAGTCCAGGTGTGCCCACAGGCACATACCCACTGGGCCAGGCATGTGCAGTCACAGGGAGGGTACAATACCATATATGCTGGTCAAAGAGGCTAATGGTGGAAGGGTAAAAACCTTGATAATTCATTTACCCTACAATATGCAAATACATTTGATGTTATGCATTTACAGTTGTCTCATAGTCTCTGTCCTTAAATGAAAGTAACTGAGAGAAATTGATATAGTTTAAAAGTGAATGAGAAATAAATCTGAAGTTATTAAAAATTCCAACCACCTGAGTAATCTTATAGTTTACAGGGCATTACAAATTACATACAGACTATAAGGGATTTTCTTTGTTTATAGAGGATTTATCTGAATTCTTATTGGGTGATACCAGTGAACCTTTCCCAGGTTTTGCATTTCCTAAGCATATCAAAATGTGGATTAATTGATGGAGATTAGGACAACTTCTTCACTAAGCTTGGTGCCTGCCAGTTTCAGTGGAGTGCATCTTTAATCCCAGCCTAGGAAGGGAGGCCAAGACTAGGAATAGCTTGAGTCTGTGGGTTTGAGACCCACCTGGGGCAACAAAATGAGACCTAGTCTCAAAACATAGCTGGGTATGGTGGCATGTGCCTGTAATTCCAGCTACCTGGGAGGCTGAGGCTGGGGATCTCTTGAATCCGTGGTACCCTGGGCAACATATCGAGACCTACTCTCAAAAAACAAACAAGCAAACAAACAAATAAATAAATAAAATTTCCTTGGGGCTTTGTTCAGCTTTATCCTGGGGTTTGGAAAGTCAGGGAGATACTTACATAATTTTATTTAAAAGAGCACAATTAACTTCAAATTATTTTTTTTTAATTATTATTTTAAGATGTCTCTCCAGCAATTTTGTTCATGTTACAATGTTCCCAAGGGACCTTTTGTAGTTTAGAATCTTTTCTTAGGTAAAATATTGGTGAATTAGAATCTTAATCTGAGGATGTGAGGGAAGCAGATAGAAGAAGCACAAAGGAGAAACAGGTAAATTGAGAAAACTCAGTGTGAACCTGGAGCAGCTGGCAAGGAGGGCTCCGCCCCCATGTCTCCAGAACACAGGCAGTGACATTGCATATCAGTTGTCATTACCTGGGGGCCAATCAGAAGCCCAATTCCAGGCAGGTAAAACCAAGCAGATACTTTTCAGATTGTAGGGACTAAGGAATTTCATCTTCAGGCAGTATCAGAAAAAGTGTCCCAGTGCAGAATTTGTCCAAAAATACAGCTTTGATGAGACCTGAATTTGCTGGCCTGGAGGCTAGGAACAGATTTCGTAGGCCCATGTCTACCTGTGGGCTTCCTCTCATAGGCAAAAGACACTCGAGACACTGAGCAGTCAGTTGACAGAAATGCTGGTAACTAGGTAGAAACCAAGTTTTGCTTATGAAGAGGACAATCAGATGAGACCGAAAGAGTTAGAGAACCCAAACATCACCTTGGCATTGAAGCGCAGGGGTAGTATTTCAGTACCTTGCTGTTCCAGGCAGGGTGACCTTGAACAGGTGGAGATCGAGTGATTTAGTGCATAGGGTTACAAAGTCAGTTTTCCCCGGAAACAAGGTCTACTGAACCTTCATGGAAACTCCAGTTTTGGAATTATAGGGTTGCCCTGATACCTCACTAGCCAAAGACAACTAATGATTTATTTATAGTTACAGGGGAAAGGCTGGGTTACTTTTTCTTGCTGCAGCAAGCAGAGAGAACCAAAGGAATTGGGGATCTCCAAAGGGGAAGAAGTGAGGAAAGGCTCCTGATGGGGTACTCTTAGTTGGGGGACCATTAGATTTTGGGGTGGAAGTTTGTAATCTAGGCAAGGATTAGTCAAAATTCATAAATCGGCTGAGTAGCTAGAAACTCTAGTGTTAGTTCAGATTTAGGGTTTAAATTAGTTGGCCTGAGGTCTTATTGGGGACATACACATAGGGAGAAAGGATCTGTTGTTAAAGAGGTCGAAGCTTAGAATCTGATGGCATCTTGGGGTTTGGTTTTGTTCAGTTTATTGATGAATCATAAGTTGTGACTCCCCTTTGATTCTAACAGGCAAGCTGGTGTTTCTTGTGTTTTGTTAAAAAAAAAAAACTGGGGAGAAAAAAAACCTTTTAACTTCAAAATTCTCTTTTGTAAAATTACCATGAATCTATCCACTGGCAGTAGCAGCCAGTGTTTGGCCCACAGTTCTGTGAGTCCAGAAGTTCAGCAGTTTTCTACTGAAGGCCCAGAGGCAGAGCTTCCAGGGGGCTTGTGGTAGTGGAATTGAAGTCCCTACCTTTACTGTCAACCGGCTCACTGGCAGAGCTCTTGAGGCTTCCTACCTCCCTTGCTGTGAGCCTGCTCTGTGTTCAGCAGCGGAGAACCGGCTTCCAATCTCTGACCTCCTCCTACAACCTGACCTCTAGATCCAGAGTTAAAGATCTCATGTGATTAGGTCAGGACCACCCTGGTGATCTCCCTGCTTTTAAGGTCAGCTGATTTGGGACTATAATTATATCTGGAGGCTTCTGTAACTGA